>CABHPP010017046.1:0-34015 GCA_902168425.1 Peromyscus attwateri | reverse complement strand
TTTTTTTTTTGTTAAAAATCAAGAAAATTAGAAGAGTACATGTGCTTGGTTTACGTGTTTTACATAAGTAATTCGGAAGCTGTAATTTTCAACTAAATACTGGTATCATCTTAGAAGACAAAAAGAAATATTTAGTACATTTAGAAGATATTCATCCCCCGGCCCCTGTGGGTTCTTCATCAATGCCATCCAGTCACAGATTAAAAACGTGTGAAGAAAATGTCTATATTATAAATATAGAGACTTTTTTCTTGTCATTATTCCATAATATACACATTAACTCTTTTCTTGAAGTTTTTGTATATTAGGTGTTAGAAACCACTGAGAAAAGATAAAGCAAGTACGTGAATGGATGTGCATGTACTGTAGTCAAGCATGTCACAATGTTTCTTAAGGTCCTTGATGAATTTCGCTATCGACAGTGGTCTTAGAACAATGCTCCACGGACACTGAGGAGGCTTTTTACATGAATGTCTTACGCACATTTTTGGAGACTTGCTTTTTTTTTTTTTTTACGGCAGGAAGCAATGGAAACATGAATAGAGTCAAGGTGGCAGCCACCTGCAAGCCAAAGGTGGGCTTGAGCAGAACTTTTCCTTCTATTTCTCAGAAGGAAGCACTTGCTGATCTCTGGTTGATGTGACTCAACCTTCACTGTTGTGACAAGATGGATTTTTGTGTAAACCATCTAGCCTCAGTACATTGTTGTTCAGCCTTGGAAAAGCATTGAGATTGCTCTGCTTTCTCCATTATGCTCAATCACAAATGTTTTTCCTCTGCTGTACGCAATGTTCTGTTATGTTTACTTACATTTTTAGTCCATTTATATGTAACCGGTAGATACCATTAAAGTAACACCACCATTTAGCTTTCCAGACTATGCTAGCCTTCACATTACAGTTGTTCTTGTTTTCTCTATCTGAATTCTCAGAAACCATGGTCACAATATTCATAACGTTAAAATATGAAGTTGCACTAAATTGATAAAAAAGCAGAACAGCAAATCTACAGTAAGGAAGTTTCTGATAGCCCCTCACGGTCAGAACATTGGATCAAATAAGTCACAGGAGCTTGAATTGTGCAATTACAGATAGTCCAGTTTTGCAGGATGTACATCATTGTGTTGTCAATGCTCAGGGGAAAGAAGTCATAGAGGCTTCACAAACATAAAACTTTCTATCCACATTTGACTTTAGAATTACTTCACCTGTTTGGGGATTGTAGGGTGGGTTTGTAGTTTCCCTCTAAACTGCTTTGCTCATAGATCACATGTGAATTTTCACATACAATGGCTACCCAGAAGGTGACAATTTTTGGTACCAAAATTGGGAAAAACATAAGCATTTGATTTTGATGGGAATTGTACTAATCCTATAATTCAGTTTTGTCTCTTTACTCTGTTCTGATTTATATCATGAAATTTCTTTTTTTCTGTTATTGTTTCCTTTTAGTGTTTTATGTGATTTTCAACATACAGATGCAGAATCTGCTTAGTTAAGTACATACTAAAATACTTCTGAGCTAGGATAAATTGTATTGGATTTTCACTTCTTTTTACCGTTGTTATTGCTTGAAAATAAAAATTTGCCCATTAATCTTGAATTTGGTGTTATTGCTAAACACCCTTATTATTTTAGGAATATTTCATTTTTGGTTTTGTAGGGTTACTTTTGAAGTACACAATTATATCATAAAATGTAAATAAGGATGTTTCTTTTACATATCTCATCTTCTCTGGACAGGAATTTTGCTGCTAAGTTGAAAAGGAAGACTACAGAGTAAAAGTGAATACCTTCCTTTCATATCTAATCTTAGCAAAACCATTCTATCATTCACCATCCAATATTAAGCGATGCTAATTATAGTGCTTTTTAGGGTAAACTTTGCTAGGTTACTGTTCCCATTTCTTTTTTATTTTAATTGATATGTGACATTTCTAAATATTGGTGGGCTAGAGTGTGATCATTTGACATGTGCACACAGTGTGTAATGATCAAATCAGTGTAATTAGCATTTCCATCTTGTCCAGCATTTATCATTCCTTTGTGTTGGGAAGCATGATCCAATAATTCTTCGGCTGGGTATACAGCCAAAGGAAATGAGATACGTTCATCAAAGGACATCTTCATTCGCACAGTTATTGCAGGACTATTCAAAAGAACAAACATGAAATCAACTGGTGTCCATAAACATTTTGGACAAAAAGCTGTGGTATAGGAACAGAATAAAATATTATTAACCAGAAAGCAAAGAAATTCCGTCATTTTTGCTGTGACTTGGTTTAACTTGGATGACTTCATGTTAAATTAAAGAAGCTGATACTATAAATACAAACATTCTTTTCTTTTTGGGATTGTAATTTAGTTACAAAGTTTCTTCCTTCCCATTCTTCAGTTCAAAACCTCATTTACATCACTCTCTGCTCTCCTTCAAATTCATGGCCTCTTTTTTCATTGTTATTACGTACATACATTTATTTATGTATGCCTATATATTCCTAATACAACCTGTTAAGTACATACAGTGTTACTTGCATGTACGTTTTGAGGGCTGATTGTTTGGCACTGGACAGCCAGTTGGTGTCCTCTTCCCTGGGGAGAACTACTTCTTCCACTCCCACCTGTATTCAGTGGCCTGCAGTTCTTTGTGTAGGGTTGAGGGCTTGTGGCTTTTTCCTTATTTAGTTTGGCATAATTGTTTAAATCATCCTTGTTCAGCTCACATTTTGGTGGTCATGTTGTTGAGACTTTATGGGTATGGTTTCTAATGTTATTGAGAGACACAATCTCACAGAAAACTCCTCTTTTGAAATGGTCCTTGCACTTAAGTGCAGGGATATTTTATAGATGTATCCATTGGCATTGGGCTCCATAACTCTGCATTTCGTTTGGTTGTGTTTTTTTTTTTTTTTTTCTGTAACAGATCGAATCTGTCACAAAGATGAGGGCTGAAGACTACACTTATCTGTACTTATAAGGACACATGTTTATAGGATGTTAGGGATTTAATAGACTAGTGGCTGTTGATTCTCCTCTAATGACCACCAATTCACTAGCACTGAACGGTTAGCTAGGTTTCTAGTACTGGGCATGGTATCCATCTTATCAAGAAGGTCTCAAGTATGAAAGAAATACAGAACAGTTACAAAGGAGGAATAAATTTTACTTGTATTCCTTTCAAAGACTAAGTTACCAACAGTTATTTTTTTATATCATAATGAGTAGAATTTTATCGTGTCCTTTTTGTATGAATTCATCTTATATGTTTTATTCTTCTGATTGCTAATATGGTGAATTATGACAGACTCATATTTGAGAGATTCTCGCATATGGAATAAATAAAAAACATGACAGTATCGTATTCTTATTTTCACATATTAGTAAGTTAAAATCTCTAATATCTATGGGACTTTGCCATGACAGTCTGCTGTGGGAATTCCTTTGGATCGGTGTTTATCATTTTATTTCCTGCCATCCTCTGAGAATATAACACCATCAACTTTTGTCACAGATACAAATAGGCATGCAGCTATCAATCATTTTTATCTACCTGCCTCATCTCTATGGCACATGAATTCCCAGTTCTATTTAAGGCTTGTCACTCCACTTATGCTGATTGTCACCTCACCCTCAGTGCTGGCTTCTCTTCATCTTCAATATTCAAGTTGTTTATGTTCATATGCTAGTCAGTTCTCAATTCACTAAACTTATATTTTGTTGGAATATGACCTTTTGATGTTTTGTTTCATAAGAGGGAAATAAATTTTTATAAATAATTTCAGTAGATACTTTTCTGTTACTTCATTACTTTAGACCTGAAAGGTACCTAACCCCACTACCCTTTGACTCCCACAGCATCTCTAAAGCAAATTCTCTTGATTTCACTAGACTCTGCATTTTCTTGATACCATTTGAGTGTTCTCTCTGACGCTAAGATTCACTGCTCTTTTTCCCACCTCTTTCCTTTCCTGTCCTTCTCTTTTTCTTTAAGTTTCCCAAGCATATCTTCAGTAGTAAAAGGAAGCTCCATATCTGTTGTAAGTGTCTGAAAGTGAGCAGCAGATTGCATTTCCTGCCTGAGCTACATGGGAAAAAGCACAGTTTACCTTTCCAAATCCCAGCACTATCTCTAAGCAGTTCCACCCATCCTCACTCATGAGCTCATCAGATTGTATTCTGCATTTCAGCTTTTTCTCTTGTGAATTTCTACCCAGTCAAATTCACATCTCTATTGATGTATTTCATATTCATGTCAAAATCAACTTCTTTTAAATGGAATTCATCATCTTCCCACATGAATCTGCTGTGTTTACTTCCTAAATAAACAACTGATACTCAAGAAGTTCTTTATGCCAGAAAGCTTATCCACAATCCTCCATGTGTCCTACCTTTCCTATCTGTAGCACTTATTTAATTTTTTTGTCTACTTGTTCTACAGATATTTTCAAATTTTCCCCACTAATCTCATCTTTATACTGATTCTCTGGTGAAGTCCACATTGTTGCTCACCAGAGTTATCAGTGTTATTACCAATCATTTAATAACTTCATTTCTAAGCCTCTAAACTTAATTTCTTCCCTAATAGCAAGGTTCCCACTAAATGCAAAATCCCTTTTCAAATTGTTTATGGTTCTTCAAGAGCATTTGATACCCTTGGCCACTTCCTCTGGTTGGAAATGTTGCTATTTTGATTTCTATGACCTTGCACTCTGCTGGCTTTCTTTTTGAACTCTTATCCAGGCACTCTTTGTAGTGACATTGCCAGACATTCCTGCACTACTCGACAAGGAAATGCTTCAGGTTCTCAGAAGACAAGCATGGAGCCATATCGCCTCACAGCTCCTGTAGATAAATGCATTACTCCACAGCTGGAGTATGATATTCTTACTCGAATTTGGTATCTTTATTGTATATCATTTTTAGTGTGTTTCGTAGATTTCCCTTCTAGAAAATGCTAGCTTTCCCTGAAATTGCTCCCCCTCTTCCTGTCTCATCAATTAAAAATGACCTTTAACCTATATTCAGGCCTGAACTCAGAGTCAATACCTGCTGCCCATTCCTCACTTTATCCTCCATCCCTCAACTTCCAAAAGCAAAAATAAAGAGCAAGTATTCCAGTATGCTGAAAGATAATCACTGGTATCATTAAAATTTTCCTTTGTGAAGCATTACTAAATAAAATTAGAATGATTTTGACCACCACAGATATTAATTAATTACTCTTCCTAGACAGTTGATCTAATAACCAAGGCAGTTATTGACAAATAAATAATGTTTATAAATAGGGTATATTATACACTTCTTGAAAGCCACATTTTTTTAAATCTACCAATATATAAAAGTTCCTACAACAAGTTAAAAGCACAATGAAGTTCTATATTTTATTAAACAAATAAATGAATAAATGTATACCTCCAACCACAAAGGCTGTAAGATCTTCTCATATTAAATCATGGGGTAAATAAAGTGGTAAAAATCACTATGTAGATACAGGGAAATATGTAATATATTTAAGGACTTTGAGCCCTTACTAAATAAAATGGAATAATGGGGGCAGATTAAGAGATAAAAAGAATATTTTACATAACTTGGAATGAATTTTACTTCCTATTTTCCTTTTCCTTCATTTCAAGACAACTTATAGTATTGTGACTCTGTATGCATTCTCACCACAGTCCTTAGACACAAAGAGATGTTTCCATCAAACACACCCTTCCCAGTATCCCATTCAGGTTGTTAATACATTTTCATAAGTAGATGCAAATTGACACAACACGTATTTTGTAAAAATCTGAATTGTATGTATTTATTTGCAGCCCTCCATCTTCATACTGTTTCTAGGGTGGAATTTTTTTTGTGCTGTGGGTAATTCTGGCTACTCACCTGCCTTGTTCAATCTAGTGAATGCCTTCTGACCACCGGACAATGATCATTCTGTTCATTCTTGAATCTTTAACTCCCAGCATTTCCTCTTCTGAACACTGGCTGTTTAACATGCACCCCAATTAGTACAGAAGACAACGTGTAGCATATGTCCAACTATAGAAGGGCATATGTATGCCAATTTTAATTAACTAGTAATAGAATGGAACACTATTTCACTTTTATTATATTTTTAATCACTTACTGTATAAAACATAATTATATCTACTACATTGGATATTTTTCATTTTCCCACTTGATATGTTATTTTTACAGCACTGACCTATTTTTGTTCCTTTTTTCTTTTTAAATTAAAATTTTTTTAATGTTTTAACTGAAACAGAATTACATCATTCCCTTCCCAATTTTCCTCTCTCCAGCTCCACCCAGCTGCTTGTGTTATAGATGTATTTACCCAGTAAGTAGTTGTTAATTTCTACTATTTATCCTTTAAAAATCGCTGGAACTATTAGAAACCGACTCGCATTTTTTTTTTTTTTTTTTTTGAGCTGGCTCTTGAAGCTCCTTCCAATATTTTCTGCTGCTTATCTCTTTTCTGTGTCTCAGGCTAGTTGAATACATCTGTTGTTCTTGTTTTTTCTGTCCTGCATGAAGGTCCCGATCTTTTCTAGTATTTTGAGTGTTCATGTCCTTTGCATATACATTGTGGCTTTCAGTTTGCCATTACATAGGATTCCTGAGTGTGCGAGCGAGTGGATCTCTGCATCTACAGCTGTTTCTTGTGCCTTTTCTTGATCTTGTTTCCTTCTGTTTGATTGCCCTGTCCTATTCAGTTGTGTTAGTTTTTGTTTTGTCGTATTATATTCTATTGCAATCCCGTAGAAGCCTATTTGTTTACTAATGAGAGACAGAAAGAGGTGGGTCAGGGTGGGGGGAGGGGGGAGGAGGAACTGGGAGGAGCCGAGGAGAAACATACATTATATAAGAAAAATGTCTATTTCTAATAAAAGGAAAAAAGAAAATAATTCTGTTTCTTGAAAGAAAAAAAAAAAAGCATTTGCCAAGAACGTCCTTGTGCCAGGCATAAAATAAAAGAGCTTCAGCTTCACGACAGGAGGTCAGATAAGACTTTTTATCTTCAAATGTGACAGAATGCACTTAATATTTTTAAACATCATGTATTTTCTGAGGAGGAGTTTAAACATGGATGCTGTAAACAACCCCAGCAAGGGGTGTCCTGAGTTGGTCAGGCAATATTAAGGTAGAGCTGCGAATACCAGGACGTGTAGGAAAGAAATAACTTTACTGGTTCATTTAAAATATCCTTTTCCTATTTAATTATGACACAGCTTAAAACCATATATTTTCTCTGAGGACAGATTAAACTAGGTATTTTAATTTATATTAAAACTCCGTAGGCTCTTTCTACCTTATGTAACTTTAAAAATAAAATTTATTAATTTGAAAATAATGTGAAATAACAGGAAATATTAATCTGAAATAGCTGTGAGGGGCTGGAATGATGTAAGGCTAGTTCAATGAAAACACTAAAATAAAATAATTAAAAAATAAAAATAAAAAGGAACACAAATAGGTCTGTGCTGTAGAAGTAAAATATCAAAGTAAAAACGAAGCTACAGTTGGCACATGAAAAGAATCAGGGAATCTCTCCCAGCTAGAATATCGGAGCATCACAGTGATGGCCTCTGAAACTGAGCATCTGCTGTTTCCTGACGGGTCTAGCTCTGCATCTTAAGGACTTTTCCAAAATACTTGGAAAACTCTATCTTTTAATTTATAAGCCAATATGGAAATGTAAGAAAGCCATTGAGTGTTTCCGCCCTGTGTTCCCAGGCTGCTGCATCTACAGAAACAGGTGTCGTGAATTAAACACTCCATATCTGCAAAGCTTCCTTCTCTATGGCTAGCTGTCTCCAAGACAACACAGTTGGAGAGCAGCCCTGTGCTTGTGCCTGTCTGGAATCAGCTCCTTGTTTCTCACAATCCTATTCCTCTGCAAAGGTTTGGCTAGGGTGCTAGTGTCAGGAATCTTGGATCTGTTTATCTCTTTATCTATGCTCTTACAGCAGGGAAACCCTAAACTTTTTAAATAACTATGACAACTAGCACCAGCTCTTTGTGAAGAAGTACACTGAAAGCCAGGTCACCCACATTAGGATTACTGCCAATTTCCCCCCACTTTCCACTCTCGCTCCAGCAAAAGACCATGGGGGCAACTAAATGGGGGTAGGTTCAATTTTAACAGACACAGGGGTTTGTACGCATTTTCATTCCCTGTGCCACCAGCTAGATAATGCCACTAAGTGCTGGCAGATCTGCACTCCAACACACTGATTGTAGCTCTTTCATATGAATATGATTCCGTATACTTTTAAATATGCTGTGACAGGTGCTTCCCCTCATCCACCTTCTCCAGAAAAAAAGGCTCTAACTTTGGCTACGTGCCTTTTCCTACTTGGAGCGTAAAGGATGTGTGATCTCATTAAAGCCCCTTCCCTCCCTCTTTCTCCCCAGACCAGAGGCTTCCTAATGATTTCTCCCCAGTTATTGCTGTGTACGGTGACTCTCATCCCATTTCACCCCCTCATCACATACTGCCCGATGCAGCTTACAGATGCTGAGCCACAAATGTGGCTGTCACTGGAGACAACTTCCCATACCCAACTACTCCTGTTTCATCCATGTCATGGCTCTTACTGATACCACTGTCAGAAATGCTTCCCGCATCTTCATCCCCTGCCCCCGGCCCCCGGATGATTATGTTTCAGATCTTGTCATCACCCCTAAGCAGGATAGGGGCTTGATTAGGTTGTTAATTCTTTCTGAAACTAAGTTCCCTAATTTATACACCCAGAAGCCTATTTTTCTGTAAAAGACTCTTGAAATTAATAAAAAAAAAAATCAAATCCTTAGTGTATGCAGCAGGGAGCCAAGGGTGCTCGTGTGAGTGGTGGCTGTGGGGGACTAAGACTCAGCATAACCTCTATGATTTTTAGGATAGTTCCTTACCAACACTCTTTGCATATTTCTTCCTCCGTGCGGATACAGTAACTTCCTCTTATGGATGATAGGAGGATAAAATAAAGGATAAAATGCTCATAGTGTTTAGCAACAATGTTTCATTTTGTTAAGTGCCCACCAAAAACTATTAAAAAAAAACACCAGGGAAGGGGCAGTCACTTCATAATACCTGTTATTATTCCCGTGTGATGTGATAATAGATTTTTTCTTTGATTATTACACCTTTAATGTGTCAGTCTTTGAAGTGTCACCAGTTTCATTAAAAAGAAAAGAAAGCTGTAAACTTGAGTGGTTATGTGTAGTGGTTTTCCACTCTTTAGATTAATACTGTATTTGTCCATGCTGTGCATGGGAGAATCTTTATCATCCCCACCCATTCCCATTCCCATTCCCATTCCTATTCCCATTCCCCCTTCCACAAGATAATTGCCCTCCCCCCAAAGAAATTACTTCACAACGATCTTTAATGCTCACTTCAAAGTTTATTTATGGGGGGGGGGTTGTACACATGTTTAGTAAAGTGTGCTAAGTGCCTACACTGAGAACATTCCAGCTCGAATCAGTCCATTCCACACAGATGCTTCCTGTGCCAGTTGAGGTCATATGGAGAGGGGCCTTGACCTTTCTCTTGGTCAGGCCTGTGTTGCTGGTGAGTCCTGCTTACTCTCCAGGGCCTATTCTTTTTTGTTGTTGCTGTTGTTGTTGATACAGATCATCAGTCCCATACAAAGAACAAGATACACAATATCTCAATGTATTTCACAAGTTTAGCACAGCACACCTCTTGTACAAAAATCCAAGAAAGCACAAAAGTGAAAGCACCCACTTGCTTACTTATAAACAAACATGCATAAATCCTAAACACTACCCAAGAGTACACAAGTGAATACATTGCATTAAAAGGTACAAAAGCACTGTACGGAAAACTTAAAAGTTAAACATGAAATACTGCACTGTGAATGTGGAATACTCTAATGACCCAGCCCCACCCTTACATAGCCTTAGTATGGGTCAGAAACTATCAATGTGCTGGGGACCTTTCTAGTCCTCAGAAACACTGCTGCGGGGGCAGTGGGCAGCGAGATTAGCCTGCCGCAGAGCTCTGGCCTGCTCCAGAGCCTCTCTGTATCGGGAAGGCCAAGCCTGGGGTTCTTTCTTAAAGACCCTGGCCAGGAACTCCATAATCTGCATCTTGGTGATTTCACGGTTGGCTCTGGACCCCCAGAAGAACTCGTACTCGGGAGGCTCGAGGTGGGGAACACGCTGGTACTTCAGGTAATTCTGCTGGACGAACTCCTCGGTGATAATCTTCCTCACGTCTCCAAAGGTGGGGTGCTTCTTCCAGGGCCTCAGCCCCAGGATGCGCAGCACGTTCCAGACCGCGCCCTCTCTGGCCCCGCGGCCCTTCACGTAGATGAGGCTCAGGATCATGAGCAGGAGGCCTGTCATGGGCATGCGGTTGTTCAGCGCCACTCTGTCCAGTTCCTCTGGGCTGAGTGCTTTGACCAGGGCAAACTCCATGGTGTGGAGATTGGTCAGCCTCAGGTGCAGCCCAAAAACTCTGGCAAGGATGAGGCTGGTGCGCCTGAGGATGCTTCTGCACCATTTCTTGTAGCTGCCCATGACATCTTTCACCATGTCTGGGAACCACAGGACCATCCTCTTCTGGTCTTTGACCAACACGTACCACATCAGCTCGTGCGCCTTCTGCACCAGCTGGGCCGGGGCGGGTGGTGCTGGCATCTGCCGGGCCGGGCTCTGGGGCTGGTGGGCGCGGCCCTCCTCAGCGGCCTGCTGCAGGATCTTAGGGTCGACCTCTTCGAACCGTTCTGCAGGCGGCGGCGAGGCCTGCGGGGCTGCCACAGGGCCTTCAGGAGCGCTTGGTGGCCC
This sequence comes from Peromyscus attwateri, assembly GCA_902168425.1. NCBI lineage: Eukaryota > Metazoa > Chordata > Mammalia > Rodentia > Cricetidae > Peromyscus > Peromyscus attwateri. The sequence continues at coordinate 23,201 of CABHPP010017046.1, read as the reverse complement.
TGCGGGGGTCTCGGCCGGAGACGCGGGAGGAGGGACCGCCACCGGATCCGCAGGACTGACTTGCATCTCAGAGTTGGGGTCCTCGGCTGCAAAGTTAGGGTCGCTCAGGTCCTTACTTTGTTCCGACATGTCTGCGCCTTCTGATCAGAGAAGGACCGCTGCGACTGGGAGCTCTTGGAACCGGTACTCCCTCGGTGGACACCAGCAGAGGAAGTGCGCGTTACTGAGCGCTGTGCCTTCCGCAGCAGCGGACGGGCGGGGCGGAGATGACACTGCGCATGCGTGTTGAGAAGCCAGAAGGGCGGTAGGGCTGGATAGGAGTGAAGAAGCAAAGCCCAACCGCTGGGGTCTGAGAGAGGATGCCACAAGACTAATCTGCAGGTCTCCTATATGGGCCAGAGATAGATGATGATGGGGAAGGAGCAAGTTTAAGTAGAATCATGTAGCTGAGGTGGTGAAGTCAAGTTAGGACACACTGGGTTTGTGCAAAATCAAGTTAAGTGTGAAGGCCCTGGGGAAAGGTGGAGACTGGTTCTTGAACTTGGGCTTTCTGCAAAAGAGTGCAAGAGACAGTAAGGAGTTTTTGACAAAGTGTGTGCATTGTGAAGATGATGTGATGCCTACGATTGGATTGTTGAGAAATTAATAGAGATAAATCTTTACTAAATCTGAGTGCAGATCAAACAAGGAAGAATGTAAAGCATAGTTACAGACGCTGGAGATCAATCAAAGCAGAATTTGAATGTTTTGGAATTTATATAGATTTATATAAAGTAACTGATGTGTACTTAAAATTTTAATTGAGATGGGGATCGGCTCAGTCCATTTGTAGTGCAAGCGTGAGAACCTGAGTTCAAATCCCCAAGACTCACATTAAAAAAACAAAAGGTAATAGCATAGTCTATGTTTGTATACCCTGCTCTGAGAGGTGAAATTCGAGGGATCACAGGGATTTGCCAGAGGCTAGCCTAAGTATAGGTTCAGTGAGAGACCCTGTCTCAAAGGAATAGGGTAGGGAATGATAGAGTAGGATACACAACACCGTTCCCTGAAAACTGCATGCATTTACATACACATACACAGACATAATTGACACAAATAACAGTTTGTCTCTATACACAAGCATAATATGCAGTAAGCAATCTTGCATAATTAACATATTCATCACCTCAAATTTTAGGAATATTCCAAGTTCCTTTTCTTATTTACTTAAATATATACAGCTGAGTATATTCTCTCTACTTTCTTATAGTACACTGGAGAATATTATTTCTCATTATACTCTTGTACCAGAAGGTCATTTTTCTTTCACAGCCTTTAGTAATCAGCTTTCTACTCTCTATTTATTTAATGCCAACTCTCCCTCATTTCCACAAATGTGGGAGATCAGGAAGCATTTGTCTATGTGTAGCCCTTTTCACTTCACACAATGCCGGAAAGTTCATACAGGTTGCCACAAGTAATAAACAATATTCTATTGTACATGAGGCATCATATTAGGTATGAAGACTATATGTATGTGTGTATTAACATATATGTATATACTTGCATATGTATATGTACACATATATCCATATATATGCATATATATAACATTTTTATGCATTCATCCATCATTGAATGTTTAGTGAGTTGATTTCCAATTGTTTTAATAGCTATAGATTTTTGGCTTGATTTCATTTAAAATTTCCCTTAAGATTTTAGAGGAAAATGGTCACCATATTTATTGACACATATTTTATGATAGTGTATTTTTCATGTTTCTCCAGTGCCCCTCTTCCCTTGATTACTGTTGCTACATTTTCTGAGTTTATAAATATTCTACTTCTGACAGTATGTTGTCAGCAAAAGACTAGTTCCATGTTGGCAGCATAACTAAATGCTTCCCAATATCTTATAAATGCAGTTTCTATTGATAAGGTCTAACAATCTATCATAAATGAGGTGAAGCATATTGTGACAATTTCCAAAGTATAATAAAAAAATTAGATTGAGAAGAGGAAATCTGAAGCTGTTAATTCCTCAACCTATCCTATATATAATGCCATTGTTGTAGCTTCCAAAACCAGAAGTCCTTACATTTGACCATTCTCCTTGCTCTGAAATAATGTGGCTTCTTAGCCTTTCTTTGATTTCTTTAAGTTTAAATAACCTTAAACATTCTCCATTGAGACTTTTTGTTGTCACTTGAAACAGAAACATATTTTAGACATCATGTTGATATTTCTAGGCACCACAATGTGTTCACTTAGACAGGATGGATATCATCTACCCAGAATATTTATGACAAGAAATGTTTCTGAGCTTTTTCAGATTTCATAATATTCATATATGCACAATAATATGTTATGAAATCAAGTCTAAACATGAGATTTTTTTTTCTATTCACCTTACATACATAGTTTGGAGGCAATATTATGTGATAATGTCAGTAGACTTTTGTCTTGGTTGAGATCAACTCCATGAAGTCTGATGTGTTTTTCCACTTGGGATATCTTGTGAATCCTGGAAACATTTCAGATTGAATAGTATTTGTGATTTCAAGTTTTTGGATTAAGTGTTCAAGTATGCTTATACTCATTTCTTAGTTTTGTTTTTCCCCAAGTGGGTTGATTTTGAAGGGTTTTCTGGGCTAGCTCACTATGATTATATACAAGTTGTATTTACCATCTTTGGCTTAATGGATGAATGAAAGTAAGTCAAAAGCGGGGGAGGGGGCAACATTTTTAAAGAAAAACATTTTCTTGTTGTGGTAGGACAGCAGCCATGTGACCAGAGAACTACTTGGGCTTCAGCAACTGCCTGGGCTGAGTTGTATAGCTGAGTTTCTACCTGGACCTCACTCTGATGAAGTTGTTAGCATGATAGCAGACAGTACCTCTACTCACATCATGCATTCCTGCTGATAAGAAAGTTGCTTAATTCTGAACTACAGTCTCTAAATTAGGACCACACCGAGAGATGATGCTTCAAGAGTTTTAAGCCACAGAATTAATGTTCAACTTGAAATGAACCCAGTGTAAACTGTGGTGATGATACCCTCAGAGTTCTGAAGCACCCATACAGATATGATTTCATCTACTCAAGTAAATCCTTCTGGGAAGGATCAATCTACTACCCAAAAGAAAAGAAGAAGAACATTTAGGTTAACCTTCAAGCAGAGAACACAAGCTTAAGTAGAGAGAGGCCACATCTATTATCAAAACTTGGGAGCTGATAGCAACATAATACACTACTTACCTCTATAGATAATGGCAGATATTACAAATAATAATGAAAATGGAAGTAATATCAGGGAAAGAGAAGAATTCAGTACCTGTGTGGTATCCACGAGTCCTTTAACTCAAAGGAGATACTGGGGCTGGAGCTCCAAAGATGTCTGAGAGTGTTAGGAATAAGTTAGGCTGGTTGGACATCTCTACAGTAGGCTGAATGGGGCACAGGAACTAAGCTATCTCACCAGAGGCTTAGAAGCAAAAGCAAGAAACTTACATTAATGGCTCCCAGAAAAGATTCAGGAAGAAATGCAGTAAGAATATGGAGACATTATGTCTTCAGATCATTTGGAAAGGACCATATTTCCAATGGGTTACTTCAGACTGTAATATGGAACAGATTATACAGCTGTGGAATAGGCTGTTCTTGGCAGACTCCTCAGAAGAGGCCTCTCCTGGCACTGGTTTCCACAGAGAGCTGAGGAAGGGGGGTCGCCCTGGAACCTCCTGGGGATACCACACATGCTCTTAGGGCAGGGCCCTTGGATGAAGCATGAATTTTTCCTGCCTGTTTCCTGTCCACATAGGCAGTGACCTTTGTCTTGAAGCCCCTAAATGGGCCCCACATGCCTTTTCTTGCCAAGAAACTGAGACAGAGAACTCATTTTAATACTTTCAGCAAATATTATTGAGCAATGTCTGTTGTAGTTTTAAAATTTGCATTTTTGAAAAGTAGCTCAGTCTTGTAGAGAAATCAATGACATTGGGACTACTGGGCAGTTACATCCTTTTTTGTTAGAAAAGAACATGAATCAAGCACAGAAGGTTGCATTCCATGGTTGGGGGGAGGAGGAGAGGGCAGTGTTTAACCTGTCATCCTCTGGATCTTCCCTAGGGGCTTGAAACTCAAGCTTGTTATTTTTGAGGGCAGCCACACTCATCCAAACTGCTCAGTCTAGTTCTGTCCACACTGACAACTCAGTCAGCTCATTTAACAGAGAGTACAAGGGTTCAGAGTATCTCGTAAATGGTCACCTGCACACAGAGTTAAGACTGAAATTAGTGATGAAGAAGAAATGGAGTAGGGGGATTCTGAGAAGACAAGATGTTTGACACTCCGTTGATAACTATAGTTTGCATGTTTGCCTGGGATAAAATGCCGAAAGACATAAAATATGTGGAGAGGGTAAATGGCAAGGAAAAAGATAAATTAAAATAAATTAATAAAGCAATGATTATTTTGATGTGTATTGTCAATGAACTGTAATTTTGCCATCTAGCCTGGGACAGAAGTAAAAAAAAATGTTTATTAAGGATGCCAAGAGAGAGATATTCACTGGTGAAGTGGAAACTGGGAATAACAGGAGTCTGTCATAAGAATGGGTGTGAATAAGCATTACTGTGTGACCATGATATGCAGGACCATTTTGGGAATCTATGCAGAGAGCGGGGATCACAATTCCTGGGAATGCAAAGTTGACATGCTTGGGATAAATTTGCATAGATCCCTGTCCGGTGGCATGTATCTGAATCTCAGGACTCCATAATGGAGTCAGGATGATCCTGAGTTCAAGGAGAGCCATAGCTAAATAGTCATGCCTTGTCATTCTTTCTAACCCCCAAACACACACAATAATCTGGATTAAATAATTATCATAAAAAATCTTGCCTGAAGTGAGAAATTCTGGAGGTAAAAAAGGCAACCATGATCATCCTTAGAGTTCCTAGGGCCAGATTCTTCATAGTGACTAGTCCTGGCGTAGAAGAGAGATTATTTTTCTTGTGCAAGAGTGCAATGCACACCCCAGTAGTTCACCTCTACCCTTCTTAGGAAAACCAGAAGGAAGGCAGAAAAATTCAAATGACACCATTCTCATACTACAAAACCTTTTTTGGGCAGCCAGGTCCCCAAATGAAAACCAGTGGTGAAGAGAAAAAAAAAAGGAGCAGAGAGGAGAGAAAAAGACAGCTATGTCAACAGTTCAGGTAATTTAAGCCTCTTTCCAAACTAGCATACTACATTCCTTCCTAGATCTATTTTGGGGCACATGAAAACAGGATCTTCATCTTAAACCCATGTCTCTAAAACACTTTACATGTACCAGGCCTTGGCTTCAAGTTTGTAGTGCATCGTGTGTTAATAGATTTTGTTTGCTAATATTTTATGTTGAGAGTTCTCATAGATATTCTCATTAAGTGTGCTTGTTTTTAATTATCTCTTTTGCCAAATCTTTACCTAGTCTTGATATCAGGTGTTATTATAACCTCATCAAACAGCTCTTCCCCCCTTTGGTATATGGAAACAAACTTAAAGCTTCAGATTTATTTCTTTAAATGGTGAGTAGCATTTTTTTTTCAGTGAAACCTTCAGTGCTTAGAGATTTCTTTTGTAGATAGTTTGTGACTACAGAGGCAATTAAAAATGTGCCCATTTAAATCATCTCTGTCTTGCTGATACTTCATGGTTTTTAGAAGTCTTGTACATTTCATGTAAGTTGTCAGAATTAAGTGTATAGTACTGTTTAGTTATTTCCTCTTATACCCTTTACAATCAGTTCATCTACACTGATATATTTTGGCTTCCACCCTTTTACTAGAAATACACAAATGCATACACAATAGATATTCCTCAAGAGATCCCTAACTTCTCTAGATACCTCATAGACCTCCTGGGCATCTGAGAGTTTTCCTATGCCTGGGACCTTTTGGTGTATCTTTTTCTCTAATTGTCCCCTGAAAGTTGGGGCTTTTCCTTCTTCTGCCACTTGTCCTTATCTTGTCTCGTCCTGTTTTACCAGGAGCAGTTTTATCACTCAGGGCTTGACATTTCCGTCTCTGCAGCACTGAGATCAAAGTGTGCTCCTTCAGTCCAGTGCATCTGTCCTATTCTCTATAGCAATGTGCTTAGTTACATTGTTCCATCTGCCTTAAGCCCAGTGATCCATTTCCTGTGTGTGCCTTCCTGGCAAATAAGCTGGGGCTGTGCACTTAGTTTCCTGCAAATAAGTGAGAATAACATGAATTCAACTTTATTTTTGGTGTGTGTATGTAGTGTATGCATGTATGTACACTCTGTGTGTGTGTGTGTGTGTGTGTGTGTGTGTGTGTGTGTGTGTGTTCCCTTGTCCATATGTGTGAGTGTGGAGGACAGAGGTCCACATTGGTTGTTTTCCTTAATGGCTCTTCATGTTGTTTTTTCAGATGGGATAAGTCACTGAATCTGGAGCTTACCAATTTAGCTAGGGTGGTTGGTCAGCAAGTTTCAGAGATTATGTTGTTCTTCCTAGGGCTGGGATTAAAGACATTCACCTTATTCAGATATACCTGAGTGAAGGGTGTTGGATCTCAGATCCTCATGCTTGACAGGCATCTCCTCTGTTCTCACTGAGCCATCTCTAGCCCTCACCTTTTCCCAGATCTAATTAATATATAATTCTCACCTGCCTTATAAAACTTGCCACTCCTCAACTCTCAATTTGACATGGATAGTCATTCCTCCTTCTCAACTGCATTACCAATGGTATGCTCTTCAAGTTCTTGTTTATTTACTTACATTCAGTTGTTCTCCACACTGAACCTACTATGTGCCGATATGTATTATATATTAATTTATTAAATGTGCTATGACCAATTTCCACAGAGTGAGTGGCTTCCAAATACGTAAGTTTATATTCCCATGGGTCTGGCAACCAGGAGTCTGAAATAAAGTGTTAAAATGGTCATATGCCCACCCAAAGATTTAAGGATGAATACCTTTTTGCTTCTCTTTGATTTCATTTCATTTTATTATTTTATTTTATGACAGGATCTTTCTATGTATCCCAGACTGGTTTTAGATTTGTAAATATACTTCCTCAGTCTCCAGGGTGCTAAAATTACAGGCCCATCTTCCTCACCTCTGTAAAAATAGATGGCTCTTGACATTTTCTAACTTGTGGCAGCAAAGCTCATGCATCTGTCTTTGTCCTCATATGTCCATCTTGCCAGTCTTCCATTTCTTTGATCTTCCCTGTCTTACTAAGGACATCACTTAGTAGGGTGTCATAAGTCTCAAGAGGAAATGTGTTCTCTGGCTCAGTATTACTGGGTTCATTTATCAACTTTAGGAGTTTGATAGCTAATGAATTTAGACACCAGCTTTCTACTGACAAATTAAGAGAAGCTTTAAGTCACTCTTCTTCTTGTATAAGTATATGCATCAGTCATGAGCTCAGTCAGGACTCTGCTTTCACTATGTGCATCAGAGTCTTCAGTTTGCAGAAAAACTATATCTGCCTGCTCACAAGGATTGACAAACATTATTTTTTTGTAATGACATAGCTGTACAAAGCTAAGTAAACTGATACTTCTACTCATGATCTTACTTGGCTCATTTTCTATTAATGTACCATTTAGTGATTTATAAACTCCCCTAAGGTTTTGTTTATTTTACTACACATGCTCTGCTTTGGTTCCAATTGGTTGTGCTGAAAATTCTGGTGGTAGTCACAGTTAGGAAACATCTTAGGAGCCAAAGGGCTCAGTGTCTTTCCCTGGGGTGTTAGCTGCACTTTGGGAGTCCCAGTTCACTGGCACTTCTGACTTTCTACACATTTGGAATTTGGCATGAATCCTCAGGCTCAATAATTCACTGAATGACCCACTGGGTTCACTGAAGCAATGGATCTGATTTCAGTCTTCTTACAAGGACACACATAGGCTGAGCTCTGTGAATGTGCAGGGCTTCCATGGTCTCTCCATCTGAACAGAAAGGTTCCATTCCCAGAGCATCCATTTGTTCATGAATACTGAACGTTCACCTTGGTACAGTCTTCAGAGATTTTATGATGTAGCTATTACTGCTTTGAACTCTTGTGAGATGATTAAGCAGAACCTCAGGAACACCCAATACTAGGCAACTGATGTTTCCATAGTGCTAATAATATTCTTGCTTTTTATCTACTGGCTCCTAAATTATTGTGTCAGGACAGTAAAGACACACCCGTAACCCCCCAAAAAAATATTGCAAGGGATTTTGAAATCGGACACACATACCAAACAAATTCTTATGTAGCATCTAGTCTTTCATCAAAAACAAGATTAATCTTCACCCTTTCTGGTGATACAGCTTTGTTTGTTTGATGTCTATTGTAACTTATCTTCTGGACTTCAATGTCTCTATTCTAGGAAGAGCTGTGATGTTGATACCATCATCATCAGGGCATTGGTATATTGATCACTCATTTTAGGACAGGAGGAATAAGGTGTTGCTGCTCCTGTCAGATATGTACCTTTAGATACTTTTGCTTCCCACATCATGACTTACCTACACTTTTCTTTTACTTTGACAAAGTACCAAATCTTACTGTGCACTGTTTTATTAAGATTCTGTTGATGATTTCCCACATATTGAAAGTGTATAATATGACTCTTCTTGACATGTGTATCCGTGTATCCATTACCACTATATAATGAATCCACCCATTACCGCCTTTCTTCATGCCCTTTTATAATTGCTCTCCCACGCATCCATTCTTGCCTCCTCAGTTTAGCGTGATCTGATTTCTGACACAGTAGAGTAGTCTGCAGTTTCTACAATCCGATTTTAATAAATGAAATTCTCTTTTAATCATTTTCTCTGACATATTTCACCTTAATAGTTTTGAGATTCTTCCAGTTTGGTGTATGTCTAGAGCTCATTACCCTGCTGAATGGTATTATACAGCTGTCCCTTTCATATTACTGTGCCCAAAATTCCTGACAGAAGCAATTTATGGTAGGAACAATTTATTTTGTCTCATGATTTTAGAGGGTCTCAGTCTATCTGCACAAAACTTGCAGAAAACATAGATGAAAGTAGGGAAGCATGTAAGCTGGGAAAAGACAGGAAGTCTCAGGAGTGGTAGGACAAAAAAGAAGGCAATGTGGCTAGATATGCTCACAAGACATTGTAGACAAGGATGAATCTGTCAAAACAAAACAAAAACAATAATACAAAAGTCCAGTCCCTGGGGGCCTCCTTTGACCAGCTGAATCCAATCTCACCAAAGCCTCCACAGTCTACCAAAACATGAACCCATGAGAATTTTCAGAGTCAAAACATAATGTTGTTACTGTATGGACATACTGAAATTTATTTACCATGTCCTTATTGATAATGTCTTGATTTTCAATGTGGCACTATGATAGATATAATCAGTGTGACTGTTCTTGTAAAAAAACTTTTTATTGACTTATTCCATCATTTTTCTTACTAGAAAATGGCTGGATCATGTAGTAGGCGATTATTTCCTTTTAACAGTTAAATAGAAGTTTCAGCATTTTATATCTATATGGTGTATGATAGAGCCAGGTCCTCCACTTCTGTGCAAGTCTTGGACATGGTGTTTTAAATTTTTTTCTTTTCAGAAAAACATGACAGTGTCTTGTAGTCCTAATTTTATGTACCTATGATTAATGATACTGGGCATTTTTCTTTTCTTGTGCTTTCTTTTATCTATATGCTATCTTTGATAATCATACAAATTTCTGCCCCCGCCCCCATCCCCTTCTCTTTCCTATATAGTTGCAGTTTGAGATCAGCTACAACTCACTTTCCTCACCATTTCTGTCGCTGACTGGGATTACAGGAATAGATACAGCTTACTGCTTGTCATTATCCAATAGTATATTTTAGGAGTCAAATGTTTTTATGTTCATACTATACAGTTGAAAATGTTTGAAAATGGTTTTCACTTTGAAATTTTATTTTTAACTGCGTAGGTGTGTGTCTGTCTGTGCATATGCACATGTGAATGCAGCTGCCCATAGATGCCAGAAGTGCTGGTATGAGCATCTTATAGGTGCTGGGATCCAAACTTGGGTCTTGTACACACAGAGCTAAGCATCTGAAAGCTGTAGCTGAGAAATATTGTCGTAGCTTGAATATATACTATTTTCTTCTAGAGATAGTGTAGTCTTAGGTATAATATTTGTATCATTTTATAACACAAATGTTACATTTCATAATAGCCTGTTTTCCTTTAAAGTTGCAGAAAGCATTAGCTATCTATTTATCAGGTTGGAAGAAAACATTGTTTTGGCACCTGGACACCTGTGCTTCTACACCAGGATTGGTCATCTTGCTCCACTGTTCAGCTTTCTTTCTTCCAAAGGAAGAAAGGCCACCAACAGCCCTACACAGCAGTGATACTTATGGATCACACTGGTGCCCAGGATGTCCCAGTGAGCTAGGGGTGTAGCTCATTGGCAAAGCATTTGTGTAACAGGTGCAAGTCTCTGAAATGCTGCACTCGTTCGGACCAAGGCAACCACAGCGCTGCTTATCTTGTCTTTATAGGTGGATGGACACTGAATATAAATGAAACTGCACAAAATGGTGTGTTTGTGATCAGCTTAGTTCACTTAGTTTTGTTTTTCAATGTTCACGTATATAGAAGTACATATCAGTCTTTTCTTCTTTTGGTCTAATAATATTCAACTGTATTGAAAGAACACAGTTTTTTATTTTCAGTGGTTAATGGAAATTTGAATTATATCCATTTCTTCACATTCTAAACATTGCTTCTATAAACCCTAATATAAAATTCTGTGTGGAAATGCATTTTTATTTTTCATGAATGAAAATAATTGGATCATATGTTTACTGTGTTTCATCACTGTAGGAAATACAAATATATTTTTCAAAGTGTGTGCACACTTCTACATTCTTTTAGACAGAATACAAACTTTCCAATTTCACTACAATGTCACTAGCTCATAAAAATGTTCTTCCTTTTATGTGTGACTGTATTCGTGGTACCAGCTGGCCACAGAAATGCTTCTTATGCTTTGATCTACATTTTCCTAGTGAGAAATAACATTAAACATTTTAAATAATTAAAACACATCTTTATGTGTATTAATCTGTGTGTGTGTATATATGAGAATGGGTGCAGTATGCATGAATGTATGTGTAAATGTATGTGTTTGTATATGTGTATGTGTATATGAATATGTGTGTGCATTAACGTGTGTATTAACGTGTGTAACAAAATGTATTTATGTAAATTTGTGCCCATATGTGTGTTTGTTTGTATATGTGTATGTACATGTGTGAGTGTATGTATGTATGCCTATATAAATAATATGTTTATATAGTCTATATAATAGTTTACATGTGACCTATGCTTAACATTGTTTTTATATGTGTTTGTGTGTATGTGAGTGTATGCATCTTTATATATGTGTGTGTTTATGCATGTAGGAATGCTTGTGATTATGTATGTATGTGTATCTGTGTTTGTATGTGCATGTGTATGTATATATACTAATTCTATAAATGTATACAAAAGTAGTAAGTACATATGTGTGAATTGTGAATGTGTGTATATGTGTAGTCATTAATGTGTATGCATGTATATGTTTGTAATTTTATTCATGCATGTGTGATTCTTATGGTGTTTATATGTATATGTATGTGTATGCAAGTGGTTTGTATGTACATGTTCATATGCTTGTGTAGTACATATGTATGCTTAAGCTTATGTGTATATGTATTTATGTGGGTGTGTGTATGAGTGAATATGTATGTGTGGGTATGTATGTATGTATATTCAAATTTATGTGTATGTATGTGCATGCATGTGTGTATGTGTTAATGTTTGTGTGTGTATTTGTATAAGTAAGAATGTGTTTAAGTCTATGTGTGCATGTATACTTATGTGTGAATGTTTGTACATGTGTATACATGTATTCATCTGTGTAGATGTTTTTATGCATGTGTATGCATATGCATTTATGAATAGTTATTTTCATGTGGATACATATGGATATGTATGAATGGGTCCATGTCTGTCTGTATGTATATGTGCATGAATTGTGTGCCTGTGTATATATATTTTTGAGGTTTACATGTGTATTGGTACAAATATGTATATATATATATATATTTATGTATGCATGTTCCTTGTGAGTTTTTGTTTATGTGTGAGTGCTTATGTGTGTGTATATGTATGTATGAATGTATGTGAATGTGTATGTGAATGTATGTGAATGTGTATGTGAATGTATTTGTGTCTGTGTAGGTGCACATGTACCACGGTGTACTTGTGAACACCAGAGGAAAACCCTGGGTGTTTGTTCTTGTCTTCCACTTCATTTGAAACAGGACTTGTGGATTTTCACTGTGTGCCTGGCTAGTTAGCCTGGACAGTCTAGGGAGGCTACTGTCTCTGCTTCACATATGACTGTAGGAGTTCTGGGCTTGTAGAATCAGACTGCCCCATCCTGCATTTTACATGTGTTCTAGGCATTCAAACTCAGGTCCTTACACTTGGATTGCAAGCAGTTTACCCAGAGAGCCATCTCTCCAACTCACATTAAAACATTTTATGTTTATTGCCCATTTATCAATGTTCTTGGACAAATGTCTGTTGTTCGAATCTTAGATATTCTTTTAATAAAAAAAAACCATCCAGAGCCAGATATCAGGGTGAAAGCTGAAAAATCAGAGAAGCAGAACAGCTGGCCACTAGTTCTTACCTCTACAAAATCCTCAGCCTAAAGAGAGTGAGTTCCTGTTTCCTCAAGCCTTATATATCTTTCTCTGCCCTGCCATATTACTTCCTGGGATTAAAGTCATGTGTGCTTCCCCAAGCAAAGGCATGAGATCTCAAGTGCTGGGATTAAGGGTGTGTGCCGCCACTGCCTGGATCTGTGTCTAATCTAGTGGCTGGCTCTGTTCTCTGATCCTCAGGCAAATTTATTAGGGTACACAATATGTCACCATATGTAATCACTTTGTACATTGCTACTATTATGAATTCAACCAATGACCATTTAGATCACCTATTGCTAAGAAATGCAGAGGATATCATTTATTTTTCTGCTACATTTCATATATTTCTCAGACACTGCCCTTGCAGTGAAGTTCTGTGAAGTTCTGAGTAAGTTCTCTCCCTGAAGAAGCTTTTTGAAGATTTCCTACAGAGTAGATACTTGAGCAATATGTTTTCTACTTTGTTCTCTGACTACAAATTGTGTGTGTGTGTGTGTGTGTGTGTGTGTGTGTGTGTGTGTGTGTGTGCGTGCGTGCATGGGCACATGTGTGCTATTGGTAACCAGAGGAGGATGTTAATTGACTTCTTCTGTCTCTCTGTCCTACTCCGTGGAGATAGGGTTTCTAACTGAACCTGAGCTTACTGTTTTAGCTATGCTGACAAGCTAGTGAGCTCTCAAGATCAGCTTTTCTTCATACTCCAACACTGGGGATCGAGGCAAGTGTGGCCATGTCAGGCTTTTCACATGGATGCTATGGATTCAAACTCAGGCCCTCATGCATGTGCAGCAAGCATTCTCAATCATTAAACCATCTCTGCAGCCCATGCAAAGTTTTGTTCTTTAGTTTTGTTAGACAGTTTCTTTAGATATGGAGTTGTAAGTTAATTTCTCAATGCCTCCCTTTTCATCCTTGCTACAGTCTGTCCCTTTCTTGAATTTGCTTCATTGATTTATAATGAAGAAATCCGATCTACATCCAACACTTCTTTCTCTGCAGAAACTACCTCCCTCTTTTGAACTTTTGTGTGTTTCTCTGTCCTTTTGAGAAAAGATCTCAGCATGTGTTGTCTTATTGGCCCCACACTCCAGACTTCTAGAATCACACTGTGTGCTATCACACCTAATTTACTTCTACCTTTCCCCAAAATATTCTGCATTATTTTCTTAAATTTCTTTTATTTTTTAAAGATTAGTATATTTACGTAATTTCTTCCTTTATTTCCACCCCTCCAAATCCTTTTATATACCACTCCCTTTAAAGTTTGTGGCCTCTCTTTTTATTAATTGCTGTTTTCTCAGGTTTTAATTGATTTAAATGCTTACGTGTAGACTATTTGGTGTTTATCCTGTTTGTTGTTCTTTAAAACTTGCTGTACCTGTGATACATTTACTTACTTATTTTTATTTTTATTTATTTTTTATTTTTTATTTTTTTTACTTTTTAATTTTTTTTGAATTTATTTTGTTTTAATTTACAATATAATTCAACTTTACATATCCGCCATAGATTCCCCCGTTCTCCCTCTTCCCGCCCCGCCCCCCTCCCCCGGCCCACCCCCCATTTCCATCTCCTCCAGGGCAAAGACTCCCCCGAGGATTGAGATCGACCTGGTGGACTCAGTCCAGGCAGGTCTAGTCCCCTCCTCCCAGACTGAGCCAAGGGTCTCTACTAAGCCCCAGGTTTCAAACAGCCAATTCATGTACTGAGTACAGGACCCGGTCCAACTGCCTGTATGCCTCCTAAACAGATCAGGCCAATCAACTGTCTCACCCATTCAGAGGGCCTGATCCAGTTGGGGGCCCCTCAGCCATCGGTTCACAGTTCATGTGTTTCCATTCGTTTGGCCACTTGTCCCTGTATTCCATCCATCCCTGGTCCCAACAACTCTTGCTCACATAAACCCTCCTCCTTCTCACCAATTGGACTCCCGGAGCTCCACCCAGGGCCTGACCGTGGATATCTGCATCTAGTTCCCTCAGTCACTGGATGGAGTTTCTAGCACGACAATTAGGGTGTTTGGCCATCCTATCACCAGGGTAGGTCAGATCGGGCTATTTCTCGACTATTGCCAGCAGTCTATTGTGGGGGCATCTTTGTGGATTTCTGTGGGCCTCTCCAGCACTTTGCTTCTTCCTATTCTCATGTGGTCTTCATTTACCATGAACATTCCTTGTGTTCCCTCTCTGTTCTTGATCCAGTTGGGATCTCCTGCTCCCCCAAGTTCTCTTTCCCTCGCCCCTCGCCCCTCATTACCCCCACTCACGTCCAGACTGTTCATGTAGATCTCATCCATTTCTCCATCATTGGGCGATCCCCGTGTCTTTCTTGGGGTCCTGTTATCCAGGCAGCCTCCCTGGTGTTGTGAGTAGCTGTTCAGTCATCCTTGCTGCACATCTAGTATTCTCCTATGAGTGGGTACATACCATGTTTGTCTTTCTGAGTCCGGGTTACCTCACTCAGGAGGATTTTTTCTAGATCCCTCCATTTGCCTGCAAACCTCATGATGTCATTGTTTTTCTCTGCTGAGTAGTATTCCATTGTATATATATTTTTAAATTTTTGGTCATAATTAATTACAGTGTTTCTTCCATTCTATTCTGTTTAATATTCATGTGTTCCCAGTGTATGCATGCAGTCGTATTAGAAATTGCCACATAGTTCTGGAATATTCTGTGGTATTTTCTGATCATTTAATTTTGTAGCTTAGGGAGTTTCTACTTGCTTACTGCTATTACTTTGAGTATCCCAAATACTCTGGAGCCCATATGTTGGAGACCTGACCTTCTGGTTGTAGCAGTATTTTGAAGTGTTGGGACATTGAGGAGGTGGACCTATGGAAGGAGGTAATATCTTTGAGGACATGTCCTTGTAGAGGATATTGGCATTCCAGCCCCTTCTTCTCTTCCCTTTGCTTTGTATCCACTATAAAGTGACCATCATCCTTCACCACATGCTCTAGCCATGAGGTGCTGCCTGCCATAGGCCAACCAGCAACCAATCATAAACTACAATCTCTGAAACTGAGCCAAAACATGACTTTTCTTTCTTAGAGGTGAGTATTTCATAAATTCTGTCAAAAATGGAAAGTTAACTAATATACCAAATTTCAAGTCTGCTATTTCTTTTATTATTCTTTTTTTTAAATTAAGTCATGTTCAATCCACTGATGAGCTCAACATAGTCATCCTTAATTTTTCATACATTGCTTTTAATTACCTGTATTTTCACCTTTCATATACATTCATGTTTCTATTTGTTTTGCCCATCTGTTCTTGCATGAGATTTTTTTTTAATCAGAGCTCAGCACAATTTTCAATTGTTTATAATTAGTTATCTGTTAATTAAGATGTTTGTATCTCATCAGAGTCTGCTTCTGATAATTATGTGTAGCTTCATGTCTTCATATTGGATATCTTGTGCTTTGTAATTTTTTCTGGAAAGTAGGGCACAATGTATTGAATAATTGGAAGTAAGGTTAATTGACGTTTTTGTGTGGTTTTATATTAATATGAATAGGAGTTGAGCTTAATGATCACTAGCTGTTAATGTTACATCCTTCTTGTATCTCTGCCTGTCTCCCCTCTTCTTTGTCATCTCTAAAACCTACTGTTAGAGTCTGTACCGTTTGGATCTTGTTTGTGTGCAGTTAAGATGGGAAATGAGAGATGATGTCCTATAATCTTATCAAGTTTCATTCTTTAGAGAACCTGAATTACTGAGCTGTAAACTGGATGATATTTCTGACCCTTCCATCCTACTAGGTAAGACAAAGTGTAGGGAACCAGAGACACAGAAATGTCCTCACCCCAGGGCTGAGCAAATCTTTGCTTGTGTATTTTTGGCTTGAGAATTGAGCATTGAAAGGACTGCTAGTTTGTCTTAACAATTAAAAAAACATTCCATTAGGGTTTGAACAGTAATTCCAAGTGACACGGTCTTGAATACTACAATCACAGTTGTCAAAATCCTCAAAGACTAAAATTCCTGAAGTCTAAAAATACAAAAAATCCAGAAAATATATTTTAAAAATTTAATAATTTAGAAGATCTAAGCTTTCTTTTCTTTTCTTTTTTTTTTTTTTTTTTTTTTTTTTTCCGAGACAGGGTTTCTCTGTGTAGCTTTGCGCCTGTCCTGGAACTCGATTTAGAGACCAGGCTGGCCTCGAACTCACAAAGATCCGCCTGCCTCTTCCTCCCGAGTGCTGGGATTAAAGGCATGCGCCACCACTGCCCGGCTCAAATTTGATTCTTGATTCTTTTGTTTAATACTATGCCTCTTGAATTATAAAGTGCATTTCATGGATATTTTTACATGTAATTGCCTAAGAATGGGAAGTATTGATAAGTTTTAATATGCTATTACAATATTCCTATAATTACTATGGAGAAATGTCTATTTAAATACTTATTTTTCATTAAGATATTTCTCTTTTAACTTTAGAGTTGGAGTGTATTTTATATATTTTGGAAAATACATCCATGTCAGCTATTTAAAGATCATTCTTTGCTTCATGGATTGAGCCTCTCCAGTGCTTTTATTGGTTTAGATTTCTAGTGGTCTCCTATCCAGTGCCCTCCTCCACGTAGGGATTTTGGTTATTAAGATTTTGTTTTAACATTTTTTTTTCGAGACAGGGTTTCTCTGTGTAGCTTTGCACCTTTCTTGGAATTCACTCTGTAGTCCAGGCTGGCCTCGAACTCACAGAGGTCAGCCTGCTTCTGCCTCCTGAGTGCTGGGATTAAAGGGGTGTGCCACCACCGCCTGGTGGTTATTAAGATTTTTTTTTGACATTCAGATTTTTAGATTTTTTTAATCTAAATTTTTCTTTCATACAACGTATTTTGAACATGTTTCCCCACAACCCTTCCCAGATTCTCTTCACCTCCCTACCTACCCAATTTCATGCTTCATATTCTCTCTTGCTCTTCAAAAATCAAAACAAAAACAAATTAACAAATTATCATAATAATAACAATATCAAAAGGAAAGAAAAAGCTCCCTCTCCCTCAAGCCCTCCAAAAACAAGAGCAAAGTCATAGCGTCCATCTTATTTTGGATAACTATTTCTGCTTATGCAGCCTGCCTTGGAATGTGGTTGATATACCCAATGACATTTCATTGGCAAAAACTATTTCTCCTTTACTAGCAGGTATTGATTGCAAATAGATTCTTGATTGGGGTGGAACTCTGTGTTCACTTCCACTTTCCAGGGCTGGGGTTTTGTTTGGTCTGAACCTGTGCAGGTCTTGCGCATGCTCCCACAGTCTCTGTGAGTTCATGTGTACAACTGCTCTGACATGTCTAGACAGTTTTATCTCTACCAGTTCCAGCTCTTACAATGTTTTTGCCTCAATTTCTGCAGTGATACCTGAGCCTTACTATTAGGGGATGTGATACAGATATATCACAGAAAGCTGAGTCTTCTTCATTTTCTCATTCTATGCACACTGACCAGTTGTGGGGTTATGTGTTAACTTCCATCTACTGCAAAAGGAATCTTCTCTGATGAGGCTGAGAAAATGAATTCATCTATGTATATAAGAATAAGGAAAATCAATTTTCTTTACAGTTGAATAGTACCTCATAGCATATATGTACCATATTACTTTGCAGTTAAATAGATGGAACTAGGAAAGATCATATTGAGTGAGGTAACCTAGACTGCGAAAGTTAAGCATCTTGTGTTCTTTTTCATCTGGGGCTCCTAACTCCAAATCTTCAGATGTGAGTACATAACCTGGAGTAACCATGAAATTAAAAAAGACTCTTAACAATCATCACGGGTGAGGTAACACAGATCCCCAAAGATAAATATCACACATTCTCCATCACTTTTTGTGTTATATTTGAATCTCTAGACACGTGTCTGCTATTTGAAATACCCACAAAAACCATTAAATGATTAAGGGAGAATGGGGGAGTGGCTTTTAAGGGCGGAGAGATTGAATACAGTGCTCTAAAGGGCTAAAGGGAAGTAATGGAAAAGGAAGGGTTATTGGAGTGGAGGAATGAAGGGTAGCATACAGGAAGGAGTATCAGGAGCGATAATTGACACTAGCAGTGTTCTAAAAAACTCATATGAAAATATTACACTGTATAAGCTTTCTAAGATACATACATATACAGACACAAAAGGGTTAAAATGGATTCACCCTATAACAGGGAAAAATTCTCCTTCTATACACCACAGGATAACAAATAAAAAGCCTGGCACCAGTAGTGGCACTCTTGGTCAGCAAGGTCCCACAGATCACCATACATTACAGGCTATCACCAACGCTCTTAGTTTCTCTCCCACACTTGATAGTAAGACAGTGTTGTTGAGGACACCATGAACTCTAGTCACAGACCACTAAGAAATAAAGCTGGCCATTTTCTGTACACTTTATCAATACTGGATAGTTTTCATAATGCTCAAAGGAACTATGCGTACTACCAGAGAAGAAAATTAATCATGAATGTTACCTAGCTATGAATCCTATGATCTGTAATAATTAGCAGCCTGGCGAGACATGCCTGCTGGGACAGTAGGGTCATGAGCGTCAAGCAAGTAACTGACTTCAGGATTTTTATCTATGGATGTTTGAAAGTTCAAATTTTGGTGTGTGTGTGTGTGTGTGTGTGTGTGTATGTATGTGTGTGTGTGTGTGTGTGTGTGTGTGTGTGTGTGTGTGTGTGTGAGAGAGAGAGAGAGAGAGAGAGAGAGAGAGAGAGAGAGAGAGAGAGAAACAGGCCACAGGCCTCCCTTCTTGTCTGTTTGCTTGCACCCTTTCTGACACGACATCTCTACTTCTTACTGACAGTTATTCCATCCACAGTTATCTTCCATATTTTCTCCACCTTTATTATTTCACAGGGTTGAGCATGATTTGTCCATCTACTCCTTCTCGATGTTATCTGATTAGGGCTCTGCAGCTGCTTTTTGTTAACAGTCTTAGAATTAATGATCATTATTTCTTGAAATATATCAACCCTTTTATGTTTTACTTCTCCTATTCTTCAGGAAACCCAATTATAAAAGTTCTCTTGCTTATTCTGTTTTTCCTCATTTTTAGTTTTCACTTAGTGTATCAGTTTGGGTAATTTCATAATGTTTATTTAATTAATGAGTTTTTCCCTTACCTGTAACAACTCTACCACACATTGATTGTAGGCATTCTGTTTCTTTTCCTGTACTGAGATTTGAACCTAGGCTTTTCTAGACAGTTGCTGTGTCATGAAGCTATATCCAAAGTCCGTATTTTATTTTGCTTTGATTGAAGATCTCACTGTGTATGTTAGGCTGGACTGAATCTCAATATGTAGCCTATTATACACAAAGTTATCATGTTTCTGCCTCTTCACTGTTCCTCCCCACTTCATTCTTTGGATGGTCTATGTAATCTTCCTATATAAGAATTCATCTTTCCCAGATCTCCCAAGGCCATCACTACTTTGTCATTTTACTGTATATTTGTTATTCAGGCTAGGAAAATTCTGTATGCTCTTCAATAGTTATTTTGTCTTTAGGAATAACTACTTCATAGATATAGTATTTTAATGGATTAATGTTGAAAAATTTATAGAATACACATGAGGTTGATCCCTCTTTATTCATTTTGGAAGGATTAGATAGAGATAATTGATATATCAGTCACCTCAAATTATCATTTTGTGCCTGCTTTTTGCCGTTTTTGAAAGCAAATTTGTGCTATTCAGTTCATTTTCCTGAATAACAGCAACTCCCTGTGCAAAAGGGCTGAAACTGAAGCTCAGTGATGGATGTAGACTGGCTGGCCAGTGAGTTCTGTGAATATGCCTGTTTTCATCTGCTCAGTGCTGATATTACAGATGTTCTGCCATACCCAGTACTTAATGTGTGTGCTAGGGATCCAAACTCAGGTTCCCATGTGTGCTTTGTTTGTTAAGCACTTTAATCACTAAACCATTCCTTTAGGACCCTAGTGGAGTTCTACTGCCTGACCGATTTTTGTGTGTGAAAGCATTTGTGTATGCCTGATGCCTTTGCTGTGATTGATGAGTGGAGCCCAGAAGACAACTTGCTGGAATCAGTTCTCTCCTTTCATCTTTCCCTGGATACTAGGGATTGAATTCAGGTTACCAAGTTTGTGTGGCAAGTGGATTTAATTGCTGAGCCATTTTTCTGGTTCCTTAGTGAAGTTCATAAAGTGCTTTTCTAGAAGGAACTCCTCCTAGTTTACATGTGACATTTAGACTGTCTTTAATGTTATGATGTGATAGTGAAGTTCTTGCATTAAACAGTTGCCCCCAATTTGTCATCTTTCCTGCACATTCCATCTCCATTTGTCATGTGTACCTTGCCACCTGTCTGTTCCTACTTTGTTTTTTGTATGAAAGTATATCAATAGTGTACTTTTATAAAATATTTTATTTATAGATTCGATTATGTTTTTATATGTTGGATCTGCTATTGGTAAATTCAACATTTGTGGTGAGGAGTCTGGGGAAGTGTCTATTCCTCCATCATCTATGAAGGGATTTTATTCAGTTATAGATAGAGGGTATTTAGTTTCAATGCTGAAATTGTGTAATATTCCTTGAATTATTTTCTTCTCAATATTTTTGAATATCCAACTGTTCTCCATTCCCCCATCAGCTTGTAAGTGTGCCTTTCCATATATCAATCAATGCATGTTATATCATCCCTCAATAGATAATATTATCCTGTCAGTGTAAAGCTGAATATTACAGTTTTGGCTCTCATTTCCCTAAGTGTTATATATTTGAAACATTGTTTCATAAATTGTTTGTTATTTATGTATACTCTCTGATGAAATTATTTGATGATTTTTAAAATTGGTTTGTCTTTTTTAGTGAGCTGTAGGGGATTTTTTTGGGCATCCTGAATTCTTTTTATAAATTTATATGTTGAGAACCTAACCTCTAAACTGATACATCAGGAGTGGCCCATGGTAGATGATTATCACCTTTTTGAAGAGCCTCTTGACTAGGATTAGTGATCTTGTTACAGAGAGCTTTCTGTTCCACTCCCTGTTTACCTAGTAAGAACAACTGAGATCCATTCTTTTAGAATCAAATATTAGATTTGAAGATGCCCTAGTCTTGGATTCCCAATCTTCAGAATGAGCAGAAATACATTTCTGTTGCTTATTCATTACTTGGTCTATGATGTCTTGTTCAGCAGCCCAGCAAAGACATTTACACTTCATTTCACTTGCTTGATCCTTATCAGAGGTATGCCTTACAAATACGTTTTTGCTCATTTTGTTCATTGTTATTTGAAACAGAAATATGACATTTTTCGTGTACATCTAATGTTTTCTATGATCATTGATTTTAGTATCAACTTGATTGTCCTGAGAAGTTTACTTCTGGGTGTGTCAGTGAGGGCATTTCCAGAGGATTATCTAAGAGGAAGGTTTGTCTCACATGTGCAGTGAACCACCCTATATGCCGTGGTCCAGATGAAATAAAAGAAGAAATGGGAGAAAGCACAATACAGGTGTTCTATCTCTGCTTCCTGCCTACCTAAGGTGTTCTGTGTCCTCCTTGCCACCATGGACAGAACCTTCTGGAGATGCTGGCAGAATATTTCCTCACTTATGTTGCTGTCTCAGGCATTTGTTCACAGAGATGCAAAGTGGATTAGCACACATGCCCAACGTATTCCTAATGCTGTGAAGGACCTGTTAACTCAGTATGTTTACAATATGGGTGTTTTGAAAAGAAGCTTTTCAGTTTGACATATTGAAGTGGGATATCACAATGCGACCCTGAGCCCTTCACTATTAGAAAGATTAACTTTACAGTGTTCATATTTCTATTTTGAAAAAAATCTATCTGTAAAAACATTTCTCTTCTTTCTTTTTAAAGAGAAATAATGTTTTATATTTATAGGCTTAACACTAATTTCTAATTAAAATAACTAAGATAGAATAGAAATTCATAATCAAGATTACTCCAGTAAATTCCTTTATATCTCATCATAAATTATTATTTAATTGCTGTGTATGTCTGGATGGCATATGTGTGGAGTGTATGTGCACATGTGTGGGGATGAGTGTGCATGTGTCTGCATATGAGGATGTCAGAGGAGGATTATGTTGGGTATCCTTCTCTATGACTTTCAATCCTATTTCTTTGAGATAGTGTCCCTCACTGAACCTGGAGCTAGGCTGGTAACCAGAAAACCTCTGTAATCTTCCTTCTGCTCAGCTAGAGTTACAGGCATGCTTTTCGCCATTTCCAGCTTCTTTACATCGTGGCTGGAATCTCAACTCAGTTCTGTGTGCTTGTCCAGTCATTGCTCTAACAAAATGAGCCATCTGAATATTTTTATTTCTATTCATATAAGCATAGCTTAGGTTTATTTATT
The DNA here is from genome assembly GCA_902168425.1 of Peromyscus attwateri. NCBI lineage: Eukaryota > Metazoa > Chordata > Mammalia > Rodentia > Cricetidae > Peromyscus > Peromyscus attwateri. The sequence continues at coordinate 109 of CABHPP010017046.1, read as the reverse complement.
TTCTAACAGTGTTGTCCATGAGCACACTTAGAGAGAATCTGACACTAGTGCATGTAAATGTGTGTGAGTGTGCGTGTGCGTGTGTGTGTGTGTGTGTGTGTGTGTGTGT
>CABHPP010017045.1:0-12602 GCA_902168425.1 Peromyscus attwateri | reverse complement strand
GGGAAATGCAAATCAAAACAACTCTGAGATACCACCTTACGCCAGTCAGATTGGCTAAGATCAAAAACACTGAGGACACCTTGTGCTGGAGAGGATGTGGAGCTAGGGGAACTCTCCTCCACTGCTGGTGGGAATGCAAGCTGGTACAGCCACTGTGGAAATCAATATGGCGCTATCTTAGAAAATTGGGAATCAATCTCCCCCAAGATCCAGCTATACCACTCTTGGGCATATACCCAAGGAATGCTCAATCATACCACAAGGGCACTTGCTCAGCTATGTTCATATCAGCATTATTTGTAATAGACAGAACCTGGAAACAACCTAGATGCCCTTCAACCGAAGAATGGATAAACAAACTGTGGTACATATATACAATGGAATACTACTCAGCAGAGAAAAACAATGACATCATGAGGTTTGCAGGCAAATGGAGGGATCTAGAAAAAATCCTCCTGAGTGAGGTAACCCAGACTCAGAAAGACAAACATGGTATGTACCCACTCATAGGAGAATACTAGCTGTGGAACAAGGATGACTGGACAGCTACTCACAACACCAGGGAGGCTACCTGGATAATAGGACCCCAAGAAAGACACGGGGATCGCCCAATGACAGAGAAATGGATGAGATCTACATGAACAATCTGGATGTAATGAGGGGCGAGGGGCGAGAGAAAGAGAACTTGGGGAAGCAGGAGATCCCAACTGGATCAAGAACAGAGAGGGAACATAAGGAATGTTCATGATAAATAAAGACCACATGAGAATAGGAAGAAGCAAAGTGCTGGAGAGGCCCACAGAAATCCACAAAGATGCCCCCACAATAAACTGCTGGCAATAGTCGAGAAATAGCCCGATTTGACCTACCCTGGTGATAAGATGGCCAAACACCCTAATTGTTGTGCTAGAAACCCCATCCAGTAACAGAGGGAACTAGATGCAGATATCCACGGTCAGGCCCTGGGTGGAGCTCCGGGAGTCCAATAGGCAAGAAGGAGGAGGGTTTATGTGATCAAGAGTTGTTGGGACCAGGGATGGATGGAATACAGGGACAAATGGCCAAACGAATAGAAACACATGAACTGTGAACCAATGGCTGAGGGGCCCCCAACTGGATCAGGCCCTTTGAATGGGTGAGACAGTTGATTGGCTTGATCTGTTTAAGAGGCATACAGGCATTTGGACCGGGCCCTGTGCTCAGTACATGAATTGACTGTTTGAAACCTGGGTCTTAGTAGAGACCCTAGGCTCAGCCTGGGAGGAGGGGACTAGACCTGCCTGGGCTGAGTCCACCAGGTGGATCTCAATCCTCGGGGGAGTCTTTGCCCTTGAGGAGAGGGAAATGGGGGGCAGGCCGGGGGGAGGGGGGCGGGACGGGAGGAGGGAGAAAGGGGGAATTTATGGCTGATATGTAAAGTTGAATTATATTGTAAAATAAAATAAATTCAAAAAAAAAGAAGGTGGGAATGGGGGGTTGGAGGAGGGAGGACAGGGGAATCTGTGGCTAATATGTAAAACGAATAGTAAATCTCTTAATAAAAAAAAGAAAAAAAGAAAGAAAGAAAATCAGATGTCAACATTAACTATGCCCTTCAATATCTTTCCAACTTATATTTGAGACAGTTTTTTTTTTTTTTCTGAGCCTGGATATCACTGATTCATCTAGGCTAGCTGTTCAGTGGGCTCCAGGAATCCACATGTCTCTGTTACCATAGTTCTGGGATGATAGGCATGTATTCTTAGAAATACAAGTATACACCACTGTGCACGGGGATTAAGCTCAGTTATTAATGCATTTATGGCAAGCACTTTACTAACTAATCTATTCCTCCCCCTCCTAAAATACCTTTACAAAGGAGAGCTAGTAAGTCATGCCATCACTCACAGTGACATTAAGATATAAAAATTTTACAATTTATCATTGAAAATATTTATTTCCCTAAATACTCTCTGCTGTTGCACTGAAGATATTTTAAAAATGTGCCGATATATGTATGAGTTTGTTCTGTTACATTATGAAGTGCACAAAACTGATTCTACATTGGAAGTTGGGATATTTCCAGGCTAGGTTCCTGAATAAACTGCCTTTTATATCACTGGAGTGAAAGCTGGGTTTTTCTTTCAAGTAAGAAAATTGGCATAGTAAAAATGACTAGAGAATCATTATTGAAGTGTAAGGAGAGTAAATGATTAAAACAGTAGATAATTTTTAAAAACTAAATGAAAAATATTAGAAAATCTTCAATGAAAAAAAATGAAAACCACTAATACTGAAGAGGAAAAAAATCAAAATTCAGTTTTGCTCTACACTCTATGTAAGTATACAAGGGTGAAAAAAGGATGCTTTAAAAGATAAATATCTTTAATCTAGGAAAAGCATAGAGTACCTGTGATTAATATGAAGTTACAGAGCAAAATTTCAGCATCCATAGACAAGCCTAACAGATCACTTTTAATGGTGGCTTACAATACAATCACCTTCTGAGGAATCTTCAGAGGTTGCTTTAAGGAGGAACACATTTTTTTCCAAAGTACAGAATGAAAGAAATATAGGGAGGGAGGTTTGTCTACATGTTGACTTCTCAGCCCTATCTACATTCAGAGGCAAGCAGGTTCTACCTGCTGGACCATCTGTCCTCCTACCTTTCACAGGATCCCCCTGTAGTAGAGAGCTAGATTGGCATCCCTAGTGAAAAGTAGCACATTTCCTGGGGCAATCTGGAAGTGCTAATGGCCAACATCCTGGGAGGCATCTGCATCTAAGACTGTCAGGAGCAGTAGGAGACTTGGAGTCTGAGGCAAATAAACACTGTCACACTGGAGGAATGTTTTAAAGACTATCCAGCTTCAAAGCTTCAGCTAATTAAATGTTGTTTATTACACGAATTCTAGTGTAACTGCATTGAAGTGTAAGTGCAGAAAATGAATATATAGAGAATCAAGGATAAGTATTACATATTCAATGGTCAGTTGCATTAGTTTTATGTTCAAATCTGCATTATACGTGTGCCATGGCAAAATGTTTCTCTAGATCCATTTTTCAGTCAGACAGCTTCAAAGAATTTTAATTGCTCTTAAGCATTGTGCTGTTTTGTGTATGACGTGACAACAAACAGGGTCCTACATCAGTATACTGTGAGTTTCTGAAGGGTAACAAAAATTAGATATCCTCACTATAAATCAGGCATTAGGTTTTGGATTTAATATAACTATTTAAATCCTGTTGAAATGAGCACAGTCATCTCATATTCTATTTCCCCTGTTTATGTTTTTTCAGAACGTTTTGTAGTGGTTTCCAATCCACCTTCCTTTTGGCTGAACACTAGATGGCACTGTGAGCACAGTGATCATCAATCCATTAAGTATAGCTTGCTTGTGGTTTTAATGGCAGTAATGCAATCTGTGCTTAAAATGACTTGTCATGTTCTGGTAACTTTAACGGGAGATCTATGAAGACCAAAATGAGATACTACACTGAGAATGCATTTTTTCTCACCATTACCCTGTGCTATAGTTCTGTAGTCTCTTTCCTTTATCTACCCTCATATTTTTTAATTTCCCTATCTAAAACCTGACCTTAAATTCCATGGTTTACCATCCCCCACCAACAAACTACGTAAGTTCCTTAAATTCATTTAAAATGTACCATTCTTAATCTGGAATACAAAATTTGTTGATGATGGAAGCATGAAATTCTATAACATTTGTGCACACTGACAGGAAAATAATTGCTTAGTATTCCCTTGTAATGCTTGTCTCAAACAATTGGCTGCTTTGTCTGCTATGGTTTCTCTCTGAATAGTAATCCTTCCATTGTGTTACTTAGTTCTAGTTTCCATGGATTTTACCTACTTATTTGTGAGTATTCAATTATAAATTGCTTCCTCTAATGACCCACAGTGACCATTCAAATGCTGGTTTCACTTAAAGAAATGATTAACAGCCTTGGTCATCAGGGATATGCATATCAAAACCACTTTGCGATGCCGTTTTACTCTAAGCAGGATGGATAAGATCAATAAACAAATTACAGCACAAACTGGTGAGGATGTAGAAAAAGGAGGATTCTTATCCTCTGATGGTGGAAATAAAAATTTGTATAGGCACATTTGAAACCATTGTGCAGGTTCCTTGGGAAACTGGGAATAGATTTACCTCAAGATCCAGTTGTGCTACTCTTGAGCATATACCCAAAGCATTCTATATCCTAGTACAGAGAAACTTGCTCACCCATGTTTATTGCTGCTCTGTTAATATTATTCAGAAATAGTAAATATCCTTGATATCCAAAAACAAGTGAACAGATAATGAAAATGTCATTATTTTCACAATGGAATATAAATCAGCTATTAAAAAATGAAATCAAGCCAGGCTGTAGTGGCACATGCCTTTAATTCCAGCACTTGAGAGGCAAAGGCATGTGAATCTCTGTGAGTTTGTGGCCAGCCAGTTCTATGGACTGGATTCCAGGACAGCTAAGGCTACACAGAGTGACCCTGTCTTGAAAAAGCAAAGCAAAATAAAACAAAAAAAGAAAAAAATGAAATCATAGAACTCACACATAAATGTTTAGAATTTTTTTTAAAAAATCCTGAATGAGGTCCCTAGTACTACAAAGGCAAATATGATATATATTCCCTTGTATTTGAATGTTAAGTATTAAGGTTTGCAAATACATTCAAGAATCCAGAAATCCACAAAGGTAACATATAGAGTAAGGGAATATGAGGGAGGGAAGGATTTCTAAAGGGAGGAGCAATACCATATGTAGCAATTAAGACACTTATACTGAAATTGGAATATTAAATGGACATGGAAAAGAAAGATGGGATAATGCTTGAAATGCTGAGAGGAACAACAAAAAAATGAACATTTAAAATGTGTTACAGAAACCTACTAGAGTAGTATTCTTAATAAATTTTACATATAAATGAATTAATATCAACCAAATCATGAAGTTACTATGAGTGAGATCCTGAACCACATTTCTCTCACAACCAAATAAAATCTCCAATATCAGGCATGTGTTATAGCTAATTGATTTCTTGGACAAAGTGTCTTCATGGAAACACTCCTAAAAGTGAGGCTGTTGCTCAGGAGATTAATTGCTCTACACAAACCTATTGTATGACCTTATTGCTTAAAACAATGCCTGTGTATCTCATTGAACACAGAGAATTTGAGCATGTGTCTAACTGAAGCCATCACACCTACTGAATAGTAATGATGGTGCTGGATGGTATTCTGCATGCTTGTTGGTGAGAAATTTAAAAATAAGCCCAGCTCTAAACTGTTTGGTCTACAGTGAAGATCTGCCCATATGGTACACTGGTACAATAGTGGCAGCAATATTGCGGAAGTAAACAAACACTATTATTGGATATAAAGCCCATTCCATGGGAAATAACACAACCTCTTGCATCCAAGTACCTGGAAATAATTATGCCATAGACCCAGGGAAAACCAGGTATTGTTGTTTTGCTAAAAAAAAATATAGCAATATAACGATCCCCAATGACATTCTGTTATACCCATGATCAGTGTCTTGTTCACTCATTGTTAGAGAAGCTATCATCAGCAGTAAATGGGAACAAATACTGAGACCCTCTACTGAACAATGTGTAGAGAATGAGAGACCTTGGATCATTCAGTCATAAATGATATGTCTCCATCTCAACTCTCCCTTTAGTGCCCAGGAAACTGCAGAAGAGAAGGTACAAAGATTCTAAGAGCCCTTGAGGCTTGGAGGAATGTAACCAAGGAAACAATGTTTTTCAGACAAAAGCAGGACTGACTCACCTATGAACACAAAGGGTGACAGCATGCACAAAGTCTGCACAGATCCAAGTCAATTGGGGCCTCAGCACTGAGATGAGGAAGTGGAACTAATCTCTCATTTCTAACCAAGAAGCTATCTCCAATTGACAACTGCTCCCAAGGGAAAAGTTAGTTTACTCCAGTGGAGCCTCACTGGGCATATAAAACCCACTAAGGTGGAAGCCCCATGCCAAGTAGTAGACAGCTAACTCATATGAACTAAGTGCTATTTTGAAAGTTGTTCATTGACTCATAAAGCTCTGTTTGTGTTTGTTACTTTATGGGTAATTTGCTTATATTGTGATTTCCAAATTTGTGTTTTTATGGGTTTTGTGTGAGAGCATGTTTCTATGTGGTTCTCATGCTCTCTGTCTCTTTTTCTCTTTGTCTCTGTCTCTGTATCTCTCTCTATATATGTTTCTTGACTTTGTTCTATTATGATTCTTTTTTATCTTTAGTTTGCTTGTATGTTTTCTAAAAAGAGAAAAAGTGACGAGTTAGATGGTTTGGCAGGTGACATGGATGTGGGGCATAATCAGGACTTATTGTCTTCAAAACTATTTTAAAAATAAGTAATAAACAAATGATGGTTTCAAGTTCATTCATCTTAAGGCATTATAATCCAATTAATTTATTTTCAGGGTGAGGCACTTTCGTTGGTCCAAGGAAAACTTGTGGAAATCAGTTCTGTCTGTCATGAGGCTTTCTGGGATGAAACACTGGTTGTCCGACTTGGCTGGAAATCACTTTACATAGTGAGCCATGTTGTTTGTGCAACAAATTATTTTTTCTCTGTAATGCTTTTGTTACATGTGCTCCAACATACTGGGCATGCATGCCACCATGAGCTACACCATATGCCTTAAGATCTTTGAAAAGAATAAAATTCATATGGCCTTAAACACAGGACTTCTGGCATAATAGACAAACATGATACCATTGGGCTATACCCAATTGCTTAAAGCTTTTGAATATAATAATAATAATCTGATTGGTTTCTACTATCTTTTTGATAAAACTTATAATCTGAATGGTTTCCTATAATTTTTGCCCTACCAGCATCTCAGATAAATTTAAATATTTTTTTTCTTTGTCCATTTATCTCATCATTGACTCTTAGTTCTTTAGTTTATTTTTTAATACGGACTATGAAAATGCAGCCTAGCCTGGCTACTAACTTGTGTAGTCCAAGTTCCTTCTGTGAATCTGTCCCGTTTGTCTGTACTGAAGAATGTTTGGCAGTTACCTTTTTCAAGCTACTCTCAAAATGAAGTGGCTGCCTCCACCTTAGGGAAATCTGGATGGACAGGAATATGACCTCTCAGGAAGTAAGAGTCTTTCTTTGATTTGGAATTAAGGGACAAAAAATATTATCACTTTGAGTGACAATAATGACAATGAGTACCATTTTTTCTTTTTGTTTTAGATGTTTTTGACACAATGTTTCTCTGTGCAGCTTTGAGCCTGTCCTGGAACCATGCTGGTATCAAACTCCAGAGATCCACCTGCCCCTGCCCCCTAAGTGCTGAGATTAAAGGTATGTGCCACCACTGCCTGGGAGAGTATCATTTATTCTTAGGAATGATCACTTTAGGAGATGGGGCAAAATATGAATTACATATTGTTGAGGTATAGACAATGAATTGTGAAGGCAGCTCAATTACAGTAACCTGCAAATATTAAAATGTCTATACATTAAATTTTCAATTGGTATCTTTGACATTACACTACCTGCTGTCTTCAGGATGAATTCTTATTCAGAACCTCCACATATCAGTAGAAAGCACCTAGTAGCTGTTCACTAGTAGCTGTGGGGAACAAAGTCAGAGTTAGCAGAATAAAATGAGGAAGGTGCAAAAATAGGGAAAGTGATGTGACCCTAGATGAGAGAGGAAGATTAAACTGAAAAATACAAAATTTGTTGAAGGACATGGTGATGATAAGGATGATTTTGATGAGTAGGATACTGAAGTAAAACAAAACAAAACGAAGTACAAAATACTGAAGCTGGCACACAGCTTTAATCCCAGCACTTGGGAAGTAAAGGCAGGTGGGTCTTTGGATTTCATGACAGCCTGTTATACATAGTGAGTTTCGGGACAGTCAGGGATGTACAGAGAAACCCTGTCTCAAAAAACACAAAACAAAACAACAACAATAAAAAAACAAAAACAACTACTGAAGTAGTATATAAAGACTACTCCATCTTCAAATCAGGAAAGACTCTAAAGAATCAACACTATGATTAATAGTTCAAAACTCTTTCAGAAAACATGAAAAAATCCCCAGACATCACAAATATCAAAAGGACCTAGTTTTGTTGACATTTAAGCCAACATGAATGTAAGTATAGACTAAAGTTGTTTTCTTCCCAAAGTAAACACTATCTCCACAATTATTATATGAATGATGACTGAGCAGGAGTGTGTTCAAGATACATGGTTCAGCAGTTAAGAGCATGTGTTCTTGCAGAGAACCTGGGTTTAATTCCCAGAACCCAAATCATAGCTAACAACTGTAAGCAAATTCCATTAATGGGATCCAATACCCTCTTCTGACGTACGTGGGTACTAGTCCCATATATGATGAACAAATATATATATAGGCAAAATTCTTACATACAGAAGACAAAATAAATAAATATAAAATCATTTTAGAAAAATTGCTTGTACAGTTGGAATTAGTCTGTCTTCCTTCATTTATTCAAAGGTGAATATGGTTGTCCTTTTTATAATGTGAATTTAGAGTATTTACTGTGTTTGACAAATGCTATCCAGTATATATTGACAAGAATGTGATTTCTATCATTTCTGTTTGGGTTTTAACAGTAGAGGCCCTCCCTGTTATTGTTTCACATATATGGAATGCTATATAACACAAAATGATAATTTTGAGTATAGAAGTGTTGACTGTAATATACATCTGAAATTAATAATATAAAAATATTACACTCATAGAAATATACATAACAGTACAATGCAACATTAGCATGTATATAAACAAGGACTGAAGTGGTAGGTAGGCATATCCTGATTAGTGTCATCTATCCCCTTCTAATTTCTCTGAACCTTACCCCCTATTTGGTCTGTTAACTTTGTCACATCTGTTGCACTAAAAGTTATGAATTTTTATTTCTTTTCTAAGGAAATTATCAACCAAACTTTCAAAACTCAGAGTTTAAAAGTTTTGAGTTTGTCTGTTTGTTTGTTTTATTTTTTGTTAGAATGCATCAGTCCCTTAGTAACAAGTAGAAGCATTGTTGGGCTTTGGTCTTTATGAGATGGAATAGGAAATCAATAATAGATCACATGTGGATGGAGTGGTCTGAGAGGAGCAAAAGGCATTCCATTGAAGAGTTATTCAGCAATGAAGGCTTTGAGAAAAACAAGATAATCCTTAATCTTACCCATCCTTCCTCATGGTAAACTGATGGTAGATGTGTAAACCCAAAGTAATGACTATTGCTATATAGTTGTTGTATTTAGTTGAATTTAGTTTTCCTGTGTCCTGGCCAGCTGGCAGTTAGGACAAATCTCTCCCACTGGTGTTCCCCAAATAAACACATAAAGGCTTATATTAATTATAACTGCATGGCCATTAGCTCAGGCTTATTACTGATTAGCTCTTACACTTAAATTAACCCAAAATTTTTATTTATGTTTTGCCATGTGGATTGGTACATTTTCTCAGTTCTGCCTTGAATGTGGCTGGTGACTCCTGACTCAGCCCTTCTTCTTCCCAGAATTATCCTGCTCTGCTCTCCCCACTTATTCTCCCTGCCTGACTACTGGCCAATCAGCAGTTTATTAAACCAGTGTAGAACAGCATTATCCCACAGCAGTTTACATTTTATTTGAGCTGAATTTTATACTTTAGGATGGAAATGTTATGTTTTTTTGAGAAAGTAAGAGAAAGAACAGAAATGAACATACAAATCATCATGTAATGTCTGCTAAATTGGTTATTTGACAGAGAAAAACCAAGCAGCACATGTTCTATGGGGCTTTAAGTTCCCTACGAGGTCCAAGAAGGTTCACCTTTTGGAATTACACAGACATTAATAAGAACTTTCTAATTTCAAAAATTGTGTTATGTTATATGTTATGTCCATGCTCAGTATCACTGAAGATATCAAAGTGATGATTGTGGGGAAAGATAGTTGTTCCACTCACTCTAGGTCTCAAGACCAAGGATGTCACATTTTTTTTTCATTTTTTGCATCGCACATGATGAAGAATATATTTCCATGACCCTAAAATAGAAGTCACAGAGGAGTCTTCACATAGTAGCTATTCACAGAGTGAAAATATCATCACATATTCCATAGGTTTTATAGATGTAGTCACTGAACAAAGTTTTTTTGTTATTACATATCTCAAGGAAATCCATATTGCTATTTTGTCATTAGTGTTAGGGATAATTGACTAACAGAAAATTTGTGGAAATGTGAACTCTAGACATATCAAAACAAACTTTAGTAACTGTACTTCAGAATGTATTGAAAATAATAGATTCAGAAGGTTGTGGTACTTATATGAAGACTGATAAAAATCAGTGTAATATAATTTTTTCTGAAATAAATATTTTAATACCTGGTCAGTTGATTTTGCATCATTGGTAAAAAATGGATTATAAAATTTTTTTTCTCATCCAAAGCAATAGTTTGTAGAAGTAAATGTTCACACACAGATTTTACTCAGATATCACAGTAAAAATATAATTGATTTCAAATACTAAATATGAGATAAATATAAGACAGCAACAAAAGAAAAATCATCTAGAAGCTCATTACACAAAGCTGTGGCAGAAGCAATAAGAGAAATCCTTTCTTAAAGACAAAGAAGGACAGAACTATCTCCACTGCAATTGATCTCTGAGATGCAAACACATGCTGGGGAATGTATACATTTATGTTTACACATGAAATGAACAAATATTTTTTTACACAAGGGGGATGGTAAAATACCTAAACACTTCAAGGTTAAGAAAATGATAGGATCCAACATGCACAATATGAAAATTGGGGGTTTAATTTCCCAATTTAAAAAATAGAGAGTACTGGATGTATCCAGAGTTAGATATCATTATTTTGAGTAGAATAAATGAACTTCACTACAAAAGACAGACACTGCCTTTAATTGATTGAATGCAAAACATATTTCAAGAAAATGGACCAATGAATCAAGCAGTTCTCTCTGTTTAACTATTTGAAAAAAACAGATGTCAAACATGCACTAATGAGAAAAGAAGAAGAAATTAATTTCATCCCGATTAAAGGAATAATTCAAGAATATACTATGATTCTTCATATGTGCCCCAAATAAGAAACATGGAGGTGTCAAGAATGAAGTCCACCAGAAGAGCCATGTAACACAAAGAATTGAAGAGTAATTGCAAACAAGAGATTCAGGAGGAAAATTATTGCCTCTCTTTAGAAAGATTTCAGCAAGTTGGGAAGCAAAGAGAATTTTTTTTTTTCTGGGAAGTCTTTCTTTTCCACAATTTGGGAGTCTCACTGAATTTTCACTGGGCAATTTGCATATCCCAGTGGCTGTGGAAACTTCTATGATCTAGTCTATAGCAACATAAAGGAACAGGAATCTCATTTCTTTCCCCCCCACAACACTCACCTGAAGCCCTCTCACAAATGTTTGTCCAGCACATAGTGCATATTTTTCATAGTGTTAAAAACATCAGATTGGATCCTCTGTAATAACATCGCAGAATACTTTACTAAAATACCTAAAGAGAGGAGATAAAGAAGAAGCACCTACAGATAAGTCAATCTCAGAACTACATAGGATTGAAATTTCCTCCAATACATTCATAAAACATGGTGTCTTAATTAGGGTTTCTATTTCTGTGAAGAGACACCATGACCATGGTAATTCCTATAAAGGAAACCACTTAATTGGGGCTGGCTTATACTTCAGAGGTTTAGTCCATTATTGTCATGGAGGAAATCATGGTGGCATACAAGCAGACATGGTGCTAGACAAGTAAGTGAGAGTTCTACATCTAGATGTGCAGGCAGCATGAAGTGACTGGGAGCCACTAGCCTGTCTTGAACTTCTGAGACTTCCAACCCCAACCCCTAGTTATGCAGTTCCTGCAACAAGCCACACTTACTCAAAGAAGGCCATATCCTCTAATAGTGCCTCTCATTATGAACCTATGGGGGCCATTTTCATTCAAATCATCTCATTGTACTTCCTGGCCCCTATAAGCTTGTAGTCATATCATAATGCAAAACACATTTAGTCCAGCTTCAAAAGCCCCCATAGTCTGCCACAGTTTCAGCACTGTTTAAGGGTCTGAAATTCAAAGTCCCTTCTGAGACTCATGCCATCTCTTAACTGTAGTCCTCCGTAAAATTAAAATGGAAAAGCACATCACAAATTTCCAATATACAATGGCACAGGAAATACGTTACAATTCTAAAAGGGAAGAAAGGGAGCATAGAGAGGAAGTACCGGACCAATGCAAGACTGATAAACAGTTAGGCAATATCCAAACTCTGCATCTCCATGTCTGATGGCAAAATGTTATTCAGATCTCCAACTGCATTCAGTTTTGTTGACTGCAACAACTTCTTTATCTTTAGGAGTTCCTCTGCTTGTTAACAGTTTATCTTGGCAAGTATCCTATGGCTCTGGCATCTCCAACATCTTGAGATCTCCAAGACAATCCTGGATTCATCTTCACAGCTTCTAAGAACTCAAAGTCCCCTGCCCCCAACCAGTGATGTAGTTCCTCAAAAAAAAAAAAAAAAAAAAAAAAAAA
>CABHPP010017042.1:0-27236 GCA_902168425.1 Peromyscus attwateri | reverse complement strand
TGTGTGTGTGTGTGTGTGTGTGTGTGTGTGTGTGTGTCTGTGTGTCTGTGTGTCTATATGTGTGTCTCTCTGTCTGTCTCTCTCTCTCTGCATGCTTGTGTCTATACGCACATCTTTCTGTCTATGTGTCTGGGCAGCCCCACACACGGTATTCTGTGTGAATTCTACCTGCACTCAGCCTTCACACCTGTCATCAACACTTCCAGGCCTTGAGAATCTTCCACAGCCTTTCCAGGTCCCTGACTGAGGACTAGCCGTCCTTGTTGAGCTATCAGATTTGCTTTCCTCATCCACCCCTCTTTCTGTGTGCACAGTCTTAGGGAATCTGTGGCAACGTGCTCTCCCGTGCTATCCGGAGGAACAGCAGCAGAGTGCAAGGCCTGCTGGGGGACACATCGAGTTCCACCCCCCTCCTTGGGACTGCAGAGGGGGCCTGGGTCTTGCTAATTGTGCCCTCTTTGTGTTTTGACTTTGTAGATACGTTGAAGTCTAAGTGTCAATCATGTCCGATCTTGCAACGGGCTGTGCTTTCCACTTCTTCACCTTTCTTTTCCTTTACATCATCACTCAGAGATGGAGGGAGTGAAATCAAACATCAAATCTCATTTGGGGTGCCCTCCTTGTTTCTAAGGCAGGGTCTCATGGACCTCCCAGGAGTTCTAGGTGAGAACACAGGTTGCTCTTTTTACAACTGCTCTGGGTATGAAAGGTAGATCATAGAATAAACACACCCAGAGCTCTTCTTTCTGGAATTTGCCATTTGCTCAGTGTGTTAGTGGCAGAAAGTACCACAGGGAAAAGAGAATAGGTAAAGGTTCTGGGCAATGGGGTGTGGGCAGTGAAGTGTGGGTGCTTAGGAAGGGATACTAGCATGCTGGGTGCTGAGCTGAGATGTGGGAGATACGAGGTACTAGTATACGTACTTGGATGGGTACTGAGCTGGGGAGTGGGGGTGATTGTGCTGTGTTGATGCATGGATGGTGGTATGTGGATGCATGCATACTGGGATTTCTGGGGCTTCACTCTGCAGGAGGCCGGGGTGGGCCCTGGGGGTGATAGTCACTAAACTTGCTCTGGTTTCCACGGTGCTCTGGAAACAGTTCAGTCCCACAAATACACTCCTAGCAGACAGTGAAGCCTTGGAGATACGTCTTTGTGGGAGGTACTTTCATCGTAAGTCTTGAGGGTGTGCTCTCAAAAGAAATGATACACTCTTTCCATTCCCCACTCTATGGCTTAAGTCATGGCATTTGCTGGGGACAAGGGTTCCCTGGATCTGTTGTTTCTCTCTTTCCACCGTGGAGCTGATGCAGACAACCCCGCTTTTCAGTTTCCTAAACTATGAGCTAAGCAATCTTCACTTTCCTTGTCTCTGGCATATTGTTGTTATGTAACAGTTTCCTCTGTGATTAACTTCAGGAAGTCCCTGAAACTGACCAGACTCACTAGACTTCTCCAAGCCAGAGTAAGCAATAAAAGCTGAGAGGCCCTCTCAGAAGCACAGAGCAAAACTGCAGAGAAGACTCTGAGACCAGACCAGCTGCCCAGAGGAAGCAGAAACCAGCCAAGCTACCTGGAAGAGGTTTAGAACAACTGAGTTACTTGGAAAGGACACTCTCCAACATGTTGAGCTGGCTGCAGGCTGTGCAATGTGCTCCAGGTTCCCGGCTTTCTGAGCTGTCAACCATGCAGGGGGATGGGGGGCTTTGGTCATGCAGCTGTCTTTGTGTCATTTCTTTGTGTCCTCCTGTGAGTAACCCCTCACCCATATTCCTGTAAGGAACCCCAAGTGAAACTCCTGGCTCACCAAGTTGGACTTTGGTGGTACCTGTACTTTGATCTGTTTGGGGATCCCTATCTCGGATGAGTAGATATGTGTGTTGCCTCTCCCCAGGAAGAGTCTTGTCACACAACACATGTCACTGTGGCAGCATGAAATGGACACCGCATAGGCAGAGGGAGGAGAGGCATGGGAGGGGGTGAGCTGGAGGCAGAGAGGGCTTGGAGGATCTCCTGACTTAGCACAGCTGGGGCACTAGGGGGAGCAGGGATGCTAGGGGGTTGAGGTGGGAGCTTGTAGGTGAGATCAGTATAGTGATGGAATATGAAACCTTAGAGGACTGAGGGTCATTGAGAACCCTGGCTGTCCCTAGGAAGGAGGGGAGCCACTGTGGGACTTGCAAGAGCAGTGGTATGTTCTGAGTAAGGACCACAGCCACCTTTGGCTACTGTGGGGTCCTTGGCTGATGGAGATACTAAAGCAAATTGGAGTTCCCTGAATAGCATCAGGACAGAGTCAGCGGTTGCCCAATGTCCAATGTCTTGAAAGACTGTCCCCTAGAAGAGTACACTGGTTCTTGTGACCATTGCCCAATGTCCTAGGGAAAAGAGCCCGGGAGAAGTAATGGGCAGGGCCCTCCTCCCTATACTTGGAAGGAAGAGGGTGTGGGGGAGATTAACCCACCCATTTTCATGCTAAGGTGCCCACTTACCCATGGATGGTAGCTGATGTCAAACCATAAAATGGACCATTTGCCTTTATTTTCCTGTAACCTTGGACACTGCAAAACTCTGAGCAACTTGCTTGAAATTTAACTGAACATCAGCAAAGTGCCTGGCTAGACAGGTTTCACTGACCCGAGAGTCTGGTTTGGTCTTGGCTCTGGCTCTTCCCACCCCTGAGCTGAGGTGGAGAGATCTTGCAGGGTCTTCCCACCCCTGAGCTGAGGTGGAGAGATCTTGCAGGGTGGAGCCTGGAGGGGCTGGGGCAGTCCTGTCTGCAAGCTCCCTCTCTTGCTCCCAGAAGCCAGAGGAGATCTTGCCTTGCAAGGCTGTGATGAGGTGAAGTTAAACTTCGTGTGTTTGTGTGCTGGGGTTACAGGTGCACAACACTGCCCTTCGTTTCCACATGGGTGATGGGGGCAGAACTCAAGTCCTTATGATGTGCAGTAAGTACTTTACCAACTGAGACATCTCCCTAGCCCTCAAAGTGCATTTCATTTCAACCCTTGAAAGCAAACTGCTTTTGAGGCCAGAGGTAGCAAGTAAGAGAGGAAAGTCTAGCAGTGTGGACCTGTACCAAGCAGTCTGTCCCAGAGACAGGTCTTTTTGTCTATAGAGTGTTTCTTATACAGTGGCAGCCTACACTTCCATTCTATAGAATAAGGTTTCACTAACCACATGGGCCTCAGTGACCAGCTGGCTGCAGAGACCAGCTGGGACTTGAGGAAGAAAAGAAAGAACAGAAATATGAAAGAATAGAAATAAGGAAATACTGATGCCAGACACTTGAGAGGCCAAGGCAGGAACATTGCTTCAGCCCAGGAGTTTCAGACCAACATGTCTACACTACATAGAGTCCTGGTCTCACAAACAGTAGGGGAAAGCAATTACTTGTTAAAATATTTTTATGTGTATGATGTTTTACCTTCTTGTATGCCTGCTCTGCGTATTGAAGGTGGTGCCATGGAGACCAGAAGAGGGCATTGGATCCCCTGGAACTGGAGTTACAGACTATTGTGAGCCATCATTTGGGTGCTGGGAACTCAACCCGGATCCTTTGTGAGAGCAATCACTGCTCTTAGCTGCTGAGCCATCTCTCCAATTCCTCAATCATTTTTTTAATGAAGCAGAAGTAGTTAATGGCGTAGTTGAGCTGGGAGGGAGGATGAGCTGGGAGGGAGGCTGAGCTGGGAGGGAGACTGCAGCCACAGCTATGTCTGGGGAGCTGTTTCAGAAAGCATGACAGACCACAGAATCACCAACGTAAGGATTTTCTCACAGTGAGGCCAGAGACGTCACGGCAAGGCAACTGCAGGGCTGGCTCCTCTCTCCTTTCCTGGGTCTTCACATGGGGTTGTTCCTCACTGTGTCTGTGTCCTGGTCTCCTCTTTGCATAAAGTCATGGGTCCTGCTGGACCACAGCCAAGCCTGATGACCTCACCTAGCTAAGTCACCTGCCATAGTGATCCTAGCTGTGGACGATCTATTTTTTTTAGGCCCTGGGAATCAAGACTGTACACATGACTCTGGGGATACCATCTCCCTCTAGCAGCAGGTTCATGTCCAGAATGCATATGTCTGTTGAAATGCTCCCTTAGAGGTGTGAAGTGTGAGGAACATGGTTCTCCCTGGCTCTCCCAGGCTCTAACCTGGGATTAGGTTCACTTGCCAAAGGCCTTGAGTCACTGAGGTAAGGGGTCATAGCTGTGATGGTGATCCACTCTGGGGTTAGACATTGTATTTATGCAATTCTGGAGCCCAGGGTGGAGGCGCCATATGCCTGCGCCACAGAGCCTAGGGCCATCTGCCACCTGCTCTTTGCTGTCACTTGACTGTTTTTCCCAAAGTGGCTTTGATTTAAGGTGACATCATTCTTGGCACATCTATAACCAGTGCTGGATTCACGCTCTGTTTTGCATCCTGAGATGAGAGGCAGGAACCCACTCAAGCCCCTCACTACTCATGAGGCAAGCCCAGTGAGGACCCAGGCTCAGAGTCCCTGGGGATGAGGAAGGGCTGAGATACATCCCTTTCCGCTCCCTCAATTACTTTAGTTTAAAACACTGTAATCAGGGTCCTTCCTTTATCCATGAAGGTCTCCAGACAGTGCTGAACTCATGTTCAGTTTGTCCCTGAACACACATGTACAAAGTTTAAGCTATAAATTGGGCACAGGGAATAGCAACAGTAACCAATAATGGGGTAGAATAATTCAGATAATATCTTGTAATGAAAGAGAATTAAAAGTGTGAATTATTTATTTCTGCAACCTCCTCCTTCATCTTGTGGGATGAAGGTTGGCTGCAGTTAACTGAAACCTGGAGAGTGAAGCCATGAGCAGGAGAGGCCTGCATCTGAACTGCTTTATGAAGATTTATACAGAATCTAAACACCCTGTGTAGCTGGTGGGAAGCCAGCCTGGCTTTCCTAGGGAGCGGAGGCTGAGACAATAGCCCCGGGAGATGAACAAATTGTGTATTTGCATCTCATGGGCAAGACTCTCACCTGCTTGTTTCCTGCTGTAATCTCAGAGCCTGGAGTTTTATAGCATGTGATAGATGCTCCAGTAGTGTCTGGGTTGACTGGGTATGTACCATGAACCCTTACACTCCATGGTCTTCATATACCTTTCTATCATTGAAATGCTGTTCCATGTCAATAAGTGGAGGTCATCTCAATACTTAAACCTGTGGGAAGGACCCATCCCACGTGAGTCAATCCCCTTGTATTCATTGTATGCATAGCTTCTTTGTTGTGAGGGCCCTGGTAAGCACATAGCATCTTAGTCCTTCAACCTCACTTAACAATTTTTAAAGGATAAACTATTGGCAGGGGCATCACTGGGCACAAAGGCATGAAAGGTCTGTGCTGCCAAAGTACCCTCCAAGAAGAGGCACTCTGACACACCCACCAGCCATACAGTGGGCGGGAGGGTGCCTACTCTTCCACTGGTGCCAAATTGGGGATTATAGTTCTTCTTAATCTTGACCAGTTTATAAAGCAGAAAAGATCCCCGTCTCTCTGTGGCTCTGATTTGCATGTCTTTGATCACTATTGAGCTTGAACACCTTTTCATGCATACATCTGTTGGCAACTTATGCGAGTACACTTGAACATTTAAATGCCATTTTAAATGCCAAGTGATTCAGAGGTATCCAGTCCAGGGGTCAGGGCCAGCTTAGAGAGAGGGTTCAGGCCACTGACTGCTCTGTAGCCCACTTACCACAATGCCCCTAGTTACGAGGCCCTCTCCCTTTGTGTTACAGGGCCAACCTCTCCCTCTCAGGGACACAGGCCTCAAGACACAGCAGGGTGGCCTGGCAAGGCTTCACTCCAGGAAATTTGCATTTCAACAGGGAACTCTGCTTTAAGACCAAGAGAGACTGCACAAAGGAAGTGAGAGTTTGTCTCTGAAGCTTTTGAACTTTGATGCTAAATCAATAACGGACAGCCATGGTGGTAACAACTTAGCTGGTGTGTTCAACAGCGCTCCCTAGCGGCAACTCCACTAGAGTGTGGGTTGGGGGAAGTAGATGAGGCTCCTTGCCCATCTCGGTACTGAGTGCTGGGTCCACGAAGCTGTGGATATTTGGAAGTGCTACTAGCAAGGGAATGACTCTGGAGTGCTCCACCACAGGCCTTAGCTATATCACTCCATGGAAATGTGTGGGTTGGGGGGCAGCAGGGCCTGCAGGACCACCCCATCTAGACATCCACCTCTGACCACAGCTGGTCTATCACAGTCTCCCTTCACACCTTCTTTAAAGCTTGGCTTCCACTCACCCTGTCTTCAGCCATCTTCAAGGCCAACTCCAGCCAATTGCAGCCTCTCTCCTCCTCTTCCCACTCTGCAGGCCAGCATCCCACTTTATATATTTTATTTTCTGATTAGTCGCATGGAGTTCATTAAATGGAAGATAGAGTTTTTCATAAAATATGTAGCAGGATCTTGGATTATTAATTTCAAAATTAAAAAAAAGAATCATCTTGGTGAAGCAAGTATCTGATTATAAAACCTATCAAGTGTCTGAGGATAGAGTTTATGACCCAACAGAGGAGCCCAGAAAATGCCCAGCTGTCTGTTGATCCCTCAGCAACCTCCAAGCAGGAGCACACCAGTCACCAGGCACTCATATGAGGTAAGCCATGTGCCTGACACAGAGAGGCTGTTCTGGGAAGCCACCAAATCAGAGACTGCTCTTAGACAGACAGCAGAGTCCATTCAGGGTCTTCTTTCGGATGGTCTTTTCTATGGAGGTGTCCATCTCCTCTCTATCGAAACAGTGGTCTTCTCTCTGTCCTGCATCGTTCTCTGCAAGTCTTGGTGTCTGCTGTGTCTGCTCCACTTTAGAGAGTACCCTGAGGTTGTCCCTCTCCTCCTTGTCCATGTGGTGAATCAAGTGTATAGACTCTGGGTGGATCCTGGGCAAGGTACCCTAGGGTACTTTAGCCAGGTAGTAGGGCCTCCTTAAAAGCCTGAGCTGCTGGGAGCTGGGCTAGAACATACAGTCCTCATGGTCAGGCAGCTCCTTTGCCTTGTGACACCTTGGACATATCATTTCCTGGGAAGTGAGGATTTTGACACCCAGTCAAAGCAGTGGGTAGTAGAAATCAAACTGAATGCCAAGCCTGGTCTGTGCCAAGAGATAAGCCCCTTTGCCTCCCTTCTAATATACATATTGGGGTACAGGGAGAGACACACAGGTGGAACTCAGGTCCTCTGTGATTTCCTAGAATTACGGAACTAGCAACTCTAGGACAGTTGGATGCTCCCCTCAACTTATGTACTTGAGTCTTGAGTCCGGACCAAGGCCCATCCTCTCTGCTGTTATGGTGATGGAAGGGAAGAATGGTTTCACTGGACATGGGTTCTGGTCCCCTAGTTTGGTTTTCCTGATTCTGGAGCAAAGACTGAGGCAGAAGGCAGCAGGACAACTCTCTGTCTTCTCCTAAGGTTGGAGATTTGTGGGTCTATGGGCAAGGGCATGGGAAAGGCCAGTTTCTTTTTGATGCTCTCAGCCCCTCCTTCAGAACCAAGGTCAGGGCAAGGCTGAGATCCAGCCAGGCCTGGACGTTTCTCAGTGGCTGGGTCTCTGCTCTCTGGAGCACAAGACAGTCCTTGTCAAACCACTATTTCAGAAGTTCTGCCCAGGCAGAGAAGGTGGACATTTGGAGCTAAGAACTGACAAGCACAGCCTGGGCATTGTCTAGTTAATCATAGTGAGAACTGCTTTGGCTAATTGCTTACAAGCATAGGAGATACTGTCTTTCAGAACAGAAGTGCTAGATATGGATCTTCCAAAACTGCAAGTTGGCAGACCTTGCCCCCCATATGCAGCTGAAGGTGAGCCATTTACAACAGTCTGGCCTGGCAGCCAGAAAAGCATGGGGTCTCAGCCCCAGAGTGTTGCTTCCAGGGAGAATTTGTCTTCTGCCACCCACCTCTGTGGTTCACTTAACAGATAATGTAAATTAGCTGTTCTTAATAGCTTCACAGGCCTGACAGGAAGGCCAACTAGCACACTGAGGCAAGCAACAGAAGATTGTGGAGATTAGGTGAGTACCAGTAAGTCTGAAAGCAGTAGCCTGACCCTAAAGTTCCAGCCAAGGGAGAAGTGGAGTCAGACTTCATCTCCACAAGTTAGAGCTGAACTCACAGGATAAGAGACTGCTAGTCTCCTGCAGTCCTGGGGTCTGGAGACCTAAGAAGGGTCTGGCAGTACAAGGTGGACCCTGTGGGAGGGCTGGATGAGGTATTTCAGGGATGTGGACCCTGCTCACCTCCTGGGAGTGGTATCACCCGGCCTCCCTTCTCCGTAATCTATGTAAGGAAGTGGCAGTGTGTGGCCTATGCTTTAAGGCTGAGACAGCACTCCAATTCACCTGAGGTGAATGTGAGAGCTACAAAAATCACCTGGTAATTGCTCTGCACAGATCTGTCTACTCTCCCCTATGCGTTTTTTATTCGATATTAATTCATACCAGCATAGACTCATGGATATTTATTTTATACATTTAACTAGTTCTACATGAACTTTACTCCACAGTTCAAATAATTCTAACTCTGGCATTAGGATCTCTCTTAGTTGCTTCCCCTTTCACACACCCTCCTTATTGTATGTGTGCATATGTGTATGTGTGTGTGCCCACACTGTAAAAGTGTGCAGATGTGCTCCTTTAACAGGGGGGATCTGGAGGGCCTTGTGCTAAGTGAAGTAAAGCACGCAGAGAAAGACAAACACTGTGCATTCTCACTGAGCTATGGGAGCCCAGGCAATCAAGGTCACAGAGGTGACAGTGGGGTGAGGTTATGGAGGCTGGGCTCAGGAAAGAGAGATAATGGTCAGAGGGTCTGTTGCTTCCAACTGGAGGAATATCCGTATTTGAAACGGCAGATGAGTTAACTCCTTTGACTCCGTCTTCCACTGTGTGTGTTATACCTCATCGATATATCTACTATAACTTGCCATAGTCAAAACAGATGAACAGCTATATTAACCTTTGATTTTTGTGCTGTAGAGCTATATGCATTTCACTGAAAGCCCAGTATGATGCATCCCATCACAGTAGCTCAAGGAGTAGCTATGAAATCCTGTGTTTTAGCCATTCAACCCTCCTCCCTTCCCATCAAGTCCCTGGTGACTATACTTGACTGGAACTTGACTCAGTTGGGAGTTACACCCATGGGTCTGTCTGCGGGAATGTCTCCAGAAAGGATTAACTGAGGAAGAGACCCTCACTCAGTTGACTCAGATATAAAGAGATGCTGGGGGAAAAGCAATATTGTCTGCCTCTCTCCCTTCTTTCCTGATGGTGAGTGCATCTACTCCGCTACTGCTGTTGCTGCTGCCGTCAGAACACAACCTCGTTTGCCTTCCAACATGGACTGAGGACCATCAGTCCCTTCAGGCCTTCGATGCATCACAGAGACCACTTAGGCATCCTGCCTGGGGGGGGCTGAACAGCTAGTGAGTTTTCATTTGCACACTCAGTCAATGAGAGCCCCTGTGGCTCAGCCTCCTTGGCAGCCTTTTGGTTTAGTTGGCTTGACACCCCCTTCATAGTTGGCACTCAGCCTCCTCTCCCAGGCTAGCTGGCCACCCATGTGGTCAGGCACAGGACCTCTTCTATTCTCTAACTTGCATTTTAGCCGAGTTACTCTCTTGTTGAAGTTCAAAGGCCTTTTCTGTATTTGGGGTGCAAATTCTTTCTCAGGTAGGCATTCTGCACACAGTTCTCCTGGGGTGAGGCCCATCCTTTTGTGTCTCGGTGGTGTTTTCACAGATGTCTTCATCTGAGTGTAGTCTGGCCCTTCTTTTCTTCCATGGACTGCACCAGTGTCACTTGACTTAAAATTCATCCCAAGATACAAACAATCAAGATTCTTCTCCCATGGTTTTCTTCTCATAGTTGCATGAGTTTGCATTTTGAATTCATTTAAGAGATGTGATAAACTCAAGTTGGACCACATGACTGGTAAGAATGTGTGTGTCTCAATTCTGCTGGCCTCACAAGGAAGACGGAGGACTGCTACTTCCTCTCTCTAGAAAAACCTGCATGTGAGGGTCACATGACTTCTTTTTTTTTTTCTTTTGGCACATTTTAAGAGGGAATCCTGCATCTTGTTGTAAGATTTCTTTCTTTTCCTTTCTTTTTCTTCTTCCAAGACAGGGTTTCTCTGCATAGCCCTGGCTGTTCTGGAACTCGCTCCGTAGACCAGGCTGGTCTCAAACTCTACCTACCTCTGTCTCCCAGGTGCTGGGATTAAAGGCGTGCACCACCAGCAAATAGCACAAGATTTTTTTTTTCATGTTGGACCTAATCCCTTTATACAATAGAAAAAAAATAATTCAGATTAAAAATTTTCTTACTGTGCTATGTTGAATAACTTCATTTCCAAGGAATTTTTAATTGTCCTCTGGTCTATTAAATTATCATAATACTCATCACTATGTTTTTTTTTTTAATTTTATTTACTTATTATGTATACAGCATGTATGACTGCAGGCCAGAAGAGGGCACCAGATCTCATTACAGATGGTTGTGAGCCACCATGTGGTTGCTGGGAATCGAACTCAGGACCTCTGGAAGAGCAGCCAGTGCTCTTAACCTCTGAGCCATCTCTCCAGCCCATCACTATGTTTTAATTTTCATTTTAAACAACAAAAATGAAAGTATGTCCATAAGTGATTATATGTATGTTGCTGCTGGTACCTGTAGCGGCCAGAAGGATACTCTGGAGCTGTTGTTACAGGCTGTCATGAGCTGCCATATGTGGGTACTGGGAACAGAACTTGGGTCTTCTGGAAGAGCAGTACCAGCCCCTCACTGCCGAGCCATCTCTCCAGTCTCAATGTATTTTTTGTTTTTGTGTCTGAGACAGGTTTCATTATATAGTTCAGACTACCTGAAATTCAGGATTATGTAGCTCAGGCTGGCCTGGACCCTGGCACCATCTTCAGTGGAATAACATCATTTTTGTCATCCATTTAATGTAACTGAAAATGTCACAGAGCCCAGACAGAGATTTGAGCTATCTTTAATCTCAAGGAAGGATTAATAGTCCACACAGAAAGTTCCAGAGCTGAGTGCCTCCCTCTGTCCCAACTGCCAAAGTCACTGATATTTCATCTCCCTTCTCTGACTGCCGGGGCCAACACCATGAAAGGCCCTGGGCAACACTCTCTGGAGTATTTCTCAGTGATTCACCATAACTGAGGGAATAGCTTGGGTGGGGCCCTCGCTGGCAACTTTGATGTCCTCGTTGAAGCCATCTGTATGCTCTGGCCACACGAAACCTGGTTTGAGGCTGGTGCACCATTTGCGGGTCCTGAAGGTTCATCCCATGCTCATTCTCAGGAGCACATTCTGGACTGGGAGGCATTGCTCTCAGTATGAGGAGGCAGCATGTTCGAGTCTCCACACAGAGGAAGGCTAGAGCCAATGGATACAGTGGGCCCCAGCCACATGCATCTTATCCACTTTTGTGCAGCACTGGTGAAGACATCCTGGGCTTTTAGAGTTTCCCCAGGGCCATCAGAATCACCACAGCTCTTCTAAGCAATGCAAGCCCTTGGTCTGCATGCCAGACTCAGGTTGAGACTCCAGAGGAAACAGCAGGGAGGGGACACGCTCCTGGTGGGAGCTTCTAAAGGTTCTTGGCAGCTGGATCCCCTGAGGAGTAGGGTGCTTTGCATTTCTGAGAGAGCTGATCCTTCAAGGATAGCATCCTACACCATAATGTGAACTGTACACCGGGGGGCCCTTCTGCCATCTTGAAAGATGTTTACCTATATCGGCTTCTTGTGGTTGCCACAAAAAGCACTACAGACAGTATATGGCACAGTGACTCATGACTGTAATCCCAGCACTTAGAAGGCTGAGGTAGAAGGATTGCCATGAATCCGAAGCCAGCCTTGGCTACATAATGAGATAGGCCAGCTCCCAGGGCAGCCTGAGCTACAATGCAAGACCTTGTCATCTCCACAGATCTCCCACAAAGTGCCTAAGATGGGCCAACTCACCAGAGGAGTTTATCTTCACACAGTTCTAGAGGTTGAGTCCCAGCCAAGCTGCTGGCTTGAGTATGGGGAAGAAGTGTGGCCCAGGCTATCGTTTGCTGGTGGGATTGGCTAATGGTTTTTGGTATTCGGTAGATTGTGGCAACGTTGCCCTATCTTTGACTACATTTGCACCAACCACCTTCCCGTGCATGTGTGTGATCCCAATCTCCACCCCTCTGCTGTCAACCCTCCTCAGACTGGGTCCCACCCTGAACCAACATTTTAACAAAGGATACCTGCACAGCTTTGTTTCCAAGCAAGGCTGCACAAGGAGGTTCTGGGGATGAGGACCACGACATGTGGGCAGTGAGGAAGAGGCAATTCCACTCCTGACACTGGAAATCAGAGCGAGACTCTAGGTAGAAGTTATCGGATGCCAGGAGCCTCAGGGGGTGATCCTCCTTTGCTTCTGCAGGGGGAGTCAGGAAAGTACCTGGGACAGCTCCATCCTGCAGCTTCAGTGGCACCTAGTTCTACTCCTTACTGTGGAAATGGAGACTGGGGGTAGGAGTGGGGTGTGCCTTCTCTAGGCAGGAATTGGGAGGTGTCTCCTCAGAGGTGACCTGAGCTTGGGAGAAGACTAGGGGAGGAGCAGGCGGAAGACATGATCTTGGCCAAGCCAGCTGCCAGTAGGACAGGAACTGGCTCACCCACAGATAGGACAAGGACAGGGATCTAACAGAGTTTCTGCCCCATCTCTGATGCCACCAGGAGAGTGAACGAGACGCATGGTGAGGGACGCTCCTCCTCTGATGCCCATGAGAGACCATAAAATGGAATAAACTCACCAAAGTACATCCCGGAGAAGAGATGCTCATCCACTGCTGTCACTTTGGACATGCTTCATGAAATAGGATAAATGTTTCTTTTTCTCTCCAGGAAACATGGTGATGCATTAAGGGAATCCGGAAGATGAGCAATTAACTGTGACCATGCTGTGTCTGACCTCCATCTATTGCTCCTCATTTCTGTCCTAACAGCAAGTGGAGGAAAGGGAGGACCATCTTCTGAGCATAGTCAGGCCAGGGTGGGGTTCCCATGACTTCTGTGAGTATCCATGTGCCAGCCATCACAGCTCCTGTGAAACATGTCTATGCTCTAAAATAGTAACACTGACTGTCTATTGCTGTTTGTGGCTACCTGGTAACATTTAAATTTCTGAGGACCTTACAGGGAGTGGCCTGGAGTGAAACCCACTGTGATGTCTCTATGATGGAAACCCAGTGTGGAGTCCCATGGTCTTGTCGTGACTAACCATCCTTCAGTAGCTATGGTGGCCCCAGGTGCTCACATGATGTCAGCTCACATGATGTCCTGGGCATGGCCAATTTCAGGAGGCCATGATCTCCCCAAGTCAATGCTGGGACAAGGATTCTTCTCACTTTCTGGCTTTTTTCCAAAAGCAGATTTCCACCACGGGCCTCACAATTGCATCATGAGCCAGAACTTATCCCATCCTACTAGGCAGGCTCTGTGCATGCTCACCCCACTCTATTCATGGGGATCATGGGTAATCTTCATGGAGTCTACATCAGTCCAGGACACTTAGCTATGGTACTCAGAAAATCCCAGCATCCCTGGAAGACCAGCCACTGTCTACTTCAGCAGACATGAGTTCACACACCCAGAGTACATCTCACTGAGCGCTGTCCACCATAGTCCTACAGAGAGGATCCTGCGCTAATAGATCCTTCACCCAAAACATTGAACCTGAATCCTGGGACAGGCCAGGACCTTGGGGGCTAAACTGGATGTATCAGGACTTCCTCTGCTTCTTACTTTTTCACACATTGGCTGGGTTGCTCCTGCTAATTTGTGTGGCTCCCAGACTTCTCACAAAAAAATGGGCTTATCCAGGCCAAAGGGTCCATTCAGCACTCAAGATTTCCTCCCAGAAACTGTCTAGAGGCATGTCCTCTGACCCTCCTGGGGGATTCCATAGTCATTGCTGTATTCTGGGCATCATGTGTCATGTAGGGACCCAGGAGAGATGAGTCCCTTTGTGCAAGATGTCCTAAATATGCCGGTGGGTTCCTGCCATCCCTCTTCCTGACACATCCCGCCTGCCCTCTTATCCATGTTCCTCATGTAGCCATGTCTCCTCAATCTTTTCTCTGGATGAGTGTCCCCAACCCCATGGCCAACTGTGTTTGGTGCCAACTTCCCCTCCAGCATCTCTGTCCCTGCTGTCCTTGCTGCCTGCATCCAGTGATCATCCCGTTTAGCAAAATGTCACAGAGCTTATTGTAATGAAAGGAAGCAACACCACACCAGATTCTCAGGAGACTGACAGGTATCAGGAATCCAGTGAAAGACCATCCTTGAAAAAAGCACCATGACTGGTTGCTGATGATGACCCATGCATCACCTGTAATTTGATTGGCAGAGGCAGGGCTGGCAGCAGCCCTTACTTTACAATTAACACAGTTCGTATGTCCCAGAGTCTGGAGGCCAAACCACTTGGTAGGGTTTCATGGTGTGTAGCTAAGACTGCCTGAATCCTAAGACAGTGATACTGCCATGTCTCTGGTGCCAAAAGCAGATGACCAGACACCAAGAGACAGTCTTCACTTGGCATCATAGCCAGGAACCATCTATAAGGTCTGCACTTCTGGCCCCTGCCACTTACCTGGGGTTTCTCACAGTTCATAAGAGGACACAGTCTGTCATGACCCTGGTAGCTCAATGTCCAGCTTAAGCAGCTAAGAGTCTGCCTTGACATGACACCCTTGGCATGACACACCTTTGGAACCTTCTGGAAGAGCTAAGGAAGAAGTGACATTTCCGAAATGCCTCAGTTATAAAGTAGTGCGATGGAGTGGAGGACACTCCCTTGACCCCTGCCCATCTCCTTTGGCCCAGGCAAGTCCACGGATGTCCATGAGCCAGGGAAGATGTGAACAGACATAGCAGGGGAGGTGGCAGGTGACCCTCTGCTGGGAGCAAGAAAACAGACCAGTTATGGAACTATATTGTTTAGGGACAAATGGACTCTGTTCCCTACCTGGGACACCTTCAGAAATATCACAGCACACTGCAAGCAGGGGGCCTGAACAGTCTGTTTGCACCCAACCATAGCCTCATTGAAGCCCTTGACCAGCCTGTGGGTGATCTCCAACTGGCTGGGCCTGGCTTCCTTTTGTCCTGGCCAGAAGAGGCCCATTCAATCAGGCAGGCCAACAGTGACATTTGCAGTGACAAATGGAGTCATTAAGGAGATAGATGGCCAGGCCACTGCATTCATGTGCTTCCTGGGCAGGGCATGAGGAGCTGGCATCTTTGTCAAGACAGGGCATAGCGCACAAAACCTGGAGCAGGGCTGCCTGCTGCTCAGCCTGCAGTATATGACTCTGTGGGAGGCTCAGGACATTGCAGGATGGAGCTTCGGGTATGGATGGAAGGGAAAGGAACAGTCTAACAACAAGGCAAGGCAGCCAGGTTGCACAGGCAGTCAGTGATCCAGACGTGCTCCATGCCTCCTTCAGCATTGATTGCTGTCTGTCTTTCTAGAGTCTAGGATTCTGCACTAGACAGCCTGGGAAAGAGGTGGACAGAGTCAGAGCCACTTCAGGGGACATATGGGCAGAGCTGCCCTCATTATTGTGGATGGAACATGACACCCTGAGCTGTGTGACATGTGAGCCCAAATGACTCCCCAACCTCACCTGGCACCCACTCAGTGGGGATCCAGGCTCACTGCTGTGGGAGGGACTAAATAAGGACAACTTTGAGGAACCCAGTGGTTAAGGCACTTGTCACCCAAATGTGGGGTTCAGATCCTGAGATCCCAAGCAGATACCCAGCAGGCTTGATGTTGTGCTTATAATTCCAGCATGGGAAGGCAGATACAGGGAATGTCCAAAGCAAAGCAAGAGTAGCCACATCACTGAGCTCTGGGTTTGATTGGGAGAGTCTTCTTTAATGAATAAGATGTAAGAGCACACACACACACACACACACACACACACACACACACACACACGGGGGCGTGCACGCAGGTGTGCAAACATGCATGTATGTGCATGTACACCACACAAACACATTAAAATGGAAAAAGAAAAGGACAAGTTTGGCCTAAAAGAAAAGGACAAGTCTGACCTCTGACTCCAGCTCTCTGGGTGGTTGGGGCTTCTGGACATATCCTTATCTCAGGGTCACCCTTCCCTACAGCTCTAGAAGGAAGCTGAACTCAGCATTCTGCTTTGCTCTTGGAGGCTCAGCACATAGCACATCACTGGGTGACAGGGGCCAATCCCCAGCTTGATGACAGTGATGGAGCATGCTGACACCCAGCGTGGTCTTTTGTGAAGGTCCCCAAAGTCTCACCCACTGTGTCTTGGACACAGAGGCACAGGGTACAGTTCCAGACAGGCCTAGCTCTACCTTTGTCTAGAGGATCCCTTCCCTCCACTGCAGCTGGACCACACGTGGCTGCTGGGAACCCAAAGGCTGTTCTGGCTGCAGATGTGCTCATGAGCCCAGCCCACCTTGTCCTCTCTGGTGAAGAGTTAGATGTAGACCTGCGGGGCCTCCCCTGGTGCCCTCCACAAAGCTGCCTAATCAACCTCCTTCTAAGTGGAGGATAAGCGGGGATTTGGCTCCTTAGGTGTGCTCGCAAAGCGTCGCGCCCACGGAGGCCTCTTGGAAAACATTAAAAGATTATCTTCTACTCAAAACGCCCATTAGCATCCTGTGTGCTTGCCACCGTGGCCTCAGGCGGGGAACGGTCTCACTGCTGAGAGAGGTAAAAAAAAGCAATGTGCATGCACACCGGGCCAGATAGAGAGGTCTCCATGGCTGTGCAAAGCCAGGGGATTGGGGGGGCTGACACTGGGCCACCTGGGAGGGGAGACTCTGCACACTGGGACCACCTGGGAGGGGAGACTCTGCACACTGGGACACCTGGGAGGGGAGACTCTGCACACTGGGACACCTGGGAGGGGAGACTCTGCACACTGGGACCACCTGGGAGAGGAAACTGCAAACTGAGACCATGTGGGAGGGAAGTTCTGAACACTGGGATCACATGGGAGGGAGGCTCTGCACAATGGAACTCCTGGGAGTCAAGGCTCTGCACATTGGAACCACCTAGGAGGGGGGACTCTGAACACTGAGGCCACCTAGAAGGAAGGCTCTGCCCACTGGGGCCGCCCTGAAGGGATGGTTCTGCACACTAGGAAACCAGGAATGAGCACACACATCGGTTGCCCCTTCCCTTGCTGGGCATAGCTTTTTGGACCACTCACCAGTGTATCCTTCTGTAGACGCCTCTGTGACTCCCTAACCTTCAGGAAGGTGTGCTTTCCCACCTGTGCTTCAGCTGCAACTGGCTGGACACTCCAGCCCTGGTGGGAAAGAATCTCCCGGGACTGTCCTCGAAAGCAGCTGGAGACCAAAGGGACAGACCACCATGGGAACATTCTGGCAAGGGAAAGGGGGACATGATCAGAGACCCATTATATGTGTATGTTGAGGGTGGGATCTTGGGAGGCCTGCATGAGGCTTGATCTTTCCATCTGTCCACACTAGGTGTGGCCCAGGCTGGGAGGTATCTCTGTGGAGTTCAACACAGATGTCTGTAGATGGCCCTTTGCTGTAAGGGCTGCCTAAGGCCTCAGTATCACCATTAGCAAGGTAAAAAAAGCAAGTCTAGACTCATCTTACAAGTTCAATCAAGCTACAGGCATTTATTGAGCACCTACTGCATTCAAGAAATATTCTTTCTACAATGAGTTGGGAGAATGTTCCAGAGTCTGATATTGTATGGTGAGGGAGTGGGGTGAAGGCCACTAGAAAGGCTCAGGAGGTATCATGGGTGCAACGTGAGAGAAGGCTGAGACCCCACCTTACAGAGGACTGTGCCTTACTTAGCTTGAGCCCCCACATGGTTAAGCTCATCCTGGCCCCTAGAGCATATGGAGGGATGTGGACTGGCTGTGGGAGGTTGCTCAGCACTTAAGTGCACTGTGGGGTTGAGCAGGAAGGGGAAGGCTTGTTTCTTTGGCTTGGTGGGGTTGCTCACTTGGGCAGGGGCTTAGCTCCATCATAGCAAAGCCTAGGGAGCTCTAGGTCTTTGAGTGTGTCATAAATGTCACCTGACCTGGGTGGGGCTTTAGAGAGCATCCAGGCATGGTAGGTTGTCTTAAGTCTCCTCCATTCAAGGTCTGGAATATGAATCTGTGCGGAAAGGGTAAAGAACCCTTTGTAGTCTTCCTTTTTATGGTATCTTATACAAATGAGTGGTTGCCAAGGCAGCTTCTAATAATTGCTGTGGACTCACTGCTTTTATGCTACACCAGGAACACACAGGCTTTATGTACCTGAGTTGTGTCGGTCCACTGTGGTCACATCTGGTGTCTAAAAGAAACCAGATCAGGCAGGTTGTCAGGAAGCCTGGGACTCTTCAGGATTGCTGATACAATCCCACTGGTGTCACATAGCCTTCTGCTTTCTAATGTCCCATCTGTGCCTTCTTTCCCACAGTGGTCCATCTCTCCCACAGCTCCAACCACTCACTTGGGAAGGAAGTAGCTTCATAGATGGATGGATGGGCACAAAGTGTCTCTCACTGCCCAGATAGATAGATAGATAGATAGATAGAGTATAGTAATAAAGAAAAGTGAGGCAATGGCAGAATCTGTTTTAGGTCATTATTATATATAATAAAACCTGACTCAGAGCCATACTCATGGTGATAATTTTTAAGCAGATAAGAAGACAGCACAAACATGGCATCGCTTCTTGCCATTCTGAAGAATGCCCTGAGTTTGTGCTCTTGATTCCCACCAGCTTTTATGAACATCCTGACATCCTTTCTGCTCTAGAAGAACATACCTGGATTTCCTACAATGTACACAGTTGAAAATCACAGCCGTAGTACTCGCCAGTCAGACAACACTTTATAGCAAGTTACTTCCACCTCGCTTTTGTCAAAACATTGTGCTGTAATCCTGTGTACTTAGTTCAGTTAATACCTTGTTCTTGTCCGTTTGTTACAAAATTAGGTTCAGTGTTTTTAGCTTGCTTCATAAGTATTAGGACTATTTTTCCTTTTGATTTGTTTTTCCACAGAACACTTAAGTGGCATTACAGTAGCAGTTACAGAAATCCCGCCACCAGTCCCCTTTCTGTTTCTGTTCCTTTTGCCCTCAGGTTCTATTTTATGGTGACATTACTTCTTTCAGAAAACATGAACATATTGGAACATATATTTGTGCCATCTTCTTTGTATAAAAATTAGCTTAGTGAGTGTGACTCTGAGTCTGGCTTATTTATGCATAATGATGAACTGAAAAATTCCCCCATCATCCCAATTACAGTATCTATCTATCCATCATCTATTTATCTGTCTATCTATCTACTTACATATCCATCATCCATTTCTATCATCTATAATCTGTCTGTCTGTCTGTCTGTCTGTCTGTCCATTCATCCATCTACCCTATTGATAGGATGGCTGGCACACAATTTTATAGATGGTGAAAGACTGTAGAATATTTTTCATTGTTCTGTCCACAATTCTCATAATAGTTCTGTAGGTTTGGACAAAACACTTAGATCTGCAGCCAACTTACGTCTGCAATTTAGTGATCAGTTGACAGAACCAGTCTGTGAATGAGTGCCTGATTGTTACTGGGTGTGTGGAGAAGTTGCTGATGGATAAATGTTGTTCTCATATGGATGTTGGTTGACATTTTCATTTGCATTAATGAGAACCACAACAGAGAAACAAGACATGTGTCTCCTTTGTTTCCTCTCCTGTACTAGAGTATGCAGCTTTGTCTACTAGCATGTGGCATCTCATCATGAGGGCTGTAGTTGTGTTCCAAAGGTTTATGTGCTGGAAGTGGGGTGCCCAAGTCGGGACCAAGTAAGACACTGACTCCTTTAAGAGGCAGGGTCCCAGGGGGATGTCTACTTCACAGAGGGATAAATATAGCTCTCCAAGGACCCTGGTTAGTTTATAAGTTGCTATAAAAGAGCAAACTTGAGCTCTGAATTCTTCACTGGCTCCTTGTCTTTCCAGACCTCTCTATCTCATATGCTTTGGGGCCTCCAGAACTCGGAACTACACAGACTTCTTTTCCTTACAAATGTCCTAGCCTCTGTTATTTTGTTAGAGCCCCGGAAAGTAGAGTGCTGTTTTACCATCTACTGCATCAGCCCCTATTGCTGGTCTTCCCACACTGGGTTTTGCTATAGAAAGGAATGCCAAGGTGCACAGAGGCACCTGTCATTTTTATGCCATGGCAAACGTGCTTTGGAATATAGTGGCACAGTGTCCCTTGACACTTCCCTGTAGTCCGCTGATTTTTTTTTAGTAGTTTCCTCCTTTTTCTGTGTTTTCCTTTATCCCCTCTCATTTTTTA
This sequence comes from Peromyscus attwateri, assembly GCA_902168425.1. NCBI lineage: Eukaryota > Metazoa > Chordata > Mammalia > Rodentia > Cricetidae > Peromyscus > Peromyscus attwateri. The sequence continues at coordinate 6,802 of CABHPP010017042.1, read as the reverse complement.
TTAGTTTTTTGAGAATTTTGTACAATATGTTTTGATCACATACACCTCTCTCCCACTCCTCCCAGACACCCCCACCCCACTGAATTCTTAGCTAGAGTAATAAGACAAATGAAGGAGAGAAGGAAGTGCAGATCAGAAAGGAGAAAGTCAATGTACGCTCACTTGCCAGGGATATGATCCTATACATAAAGACCCCACCATAAAACCCTTACAGCTGATGAACACAAAGTAGCAGGATATAAAATCAGCACACGAAAAACAGTTGACTTCCTATAAATAAATGGCAAACCTCCTGAGAAAGAAATCAGAGAAACAATACTATTCATAATAGCCTCAAAAAAAATCTAACCATGGGAGTGAAAGACATGTACAATGATGTCTTTAAGACTTTTAGACACCAACAAAGGAAATTAAAGAGGATACTAGGAAATAGAAAGACCTCCCATGCCCACAGATGAGTGGGGTTAATGAGAAAACAGCCATGCTACCAAAAGCAGATTCGATGTTATGTCTATCAAAATCCCAATTCGGTGATTCTTCACAGAAATGGGGGAAAAAAATCTTAAATTTCATTTAGAAATATGAAAGACCCCAGTATATTCAAAACAATCCTGAACTATAAAAATATGGCTGGAGGTGTCACCATCCCAGATTTCAAGTTACACCACAGAGCTATCATTGTAAAAACAGCATGGTTCTGTGTGGTTTCTGAATATGTTATAACGTCCATGAACTGAAAAACATTCATCTTTTCTTTTTTAGTCACTGATAGTGTGGTTAGATTCTTTTGTCTAATTTATTTGTCTGTCCCCTGCACATCAGTGATGGGCAGGAGTGAAGGGGTCTGTGTTCTGGTCTTGGTGTATTCATAAAGCTGCTTCTGCTGTTCCCCCATTAAGCTGGAATGCCCAGCTTTGGGTTGGCTAATCTGCATTAATTTAAAAAATGTATCAACTCCTTTGATACTGAATATTGCCTAGAATAAGGAATGAGTGTTGAATTCTTTCACAGGCTCTCTTGAATTTTGTAGAGATGGCCACATTAACTTTTTCTGTTATGTCACTTAATATGATGACAAATCACTGAATATTCCTCTTAATGTTGAATGACACCTGTGTTCCCGGGATGAACCCCAGTTGTCATGTCATAGTTAATTTTCTGTGACTCAGATGCTGCTTACAAACCATCTGTCACATTGTTTGCAGATTTTAAAATATTGTATTTGACATTTCGAATTAATATGCACAAGTTGTCATTAATTTGCCTTTTTATTGTGAATAATGTTCAAATATTGGTATTAAAATATCAGATACCTTGCTTTAGAAAGAGAATTTGGAAACTAATTAATCCTGAATGATGAGATTTTTTTTTTTTTTTAGAGGGAAAGGTTTGGTGAGATTCCCTCTTAATATTATATGAGCATTTGGGGTTGTTTCATGGGAAAGATCTCTACAGCTTTTCTTTCTTCCTTCATTCTTTATATTAGTTTTATAAAAATTAAATATAAGAAGTCATCACTATGGAGTTCCATAATACTTCGCTTTTGTCCATCCTCTTACCCCACTTCTTCCGCTTCCTACTGCCCCCCCCCCACTGCCCCCTGCTCTGTTTGCACAAGTACTGCGCTGGTCAGTTCTAATTGTCAAGAGTGGACACAACCTAGAACATCCTGGGAAGAGACTAGCCGTGAGGAACTGTTTGGAACGGGTTGGCCTGTGGATGTGTCTGTGGGGATTATCATGATCCCCGTAACTGACATGAGAAGACCCAGCCCACTGTGGGTGATGTCATTCCCCAGACTGGGGGTTCTGTATGAGTGTAGGGGTGGGCTGAGCGTAAGTGATCATGCATGCATCCGTATCTCCTTGTTCTCAAGTGGACATGTGACTAACTGCTTCAGGTGCCGCCTTGGCCTCCCCACTATGATGAACCATGACCTGGCATTGTGAGCTCAAATGATCCCTTTCTCTCCTCCTTGCTTGTTGTCCCAGATCATTTTATCACAGCAACAGAAATGAAATTATGATAGTCACCCTCTTTTTTTAAAAAAAATTCCTTTTCTTTTTATTTCTCCATACCCATAAGATCTCCTTTCCCTCTTTGATGGTCCCTTTCTAGTTTCATAATCTATGACCCCTTATGAATATTAAAATCTAGGATTCACATAGACAGAAAACATTGTAATTGTCTTCCTGAATCTGGGGTACTCTGTTCAAGACAATAATTGCCAGCTCCATGCAATGTCATGCATACATTTCATTTTTCTTTACAGCTGAATAATATTCCAGTGTGTGTGTGTGTGTGTGTTTACCATAATTTCTTTACCCATTCATCTGTTGGTGGACATCTGGTCTGGTTGTAAACAGTGCAGTAATGAACGTTAGTTCAGAAGTGTCTTTGTGGCAGGACTTAGATCCTTGTAGGTATATCATCCAGGGTGGGTGGAATAGCTGGATCATATTGCAGGACTGCTTGTGGCTTTTTGAGACAGCTTTATACTGATTCCCATAATGGTTACACCATTCGATTTCTGCCAGCAGCGAGTGGGCCCCCTCTTTCCCTGCATCCTCCTCATCATATTTCATCTTCAGCTTTCTTCATGTAAACCATTCTGACTGAGACGAGATGGAATCTCAAAGTAGTTTTAATATTCCTTTCCCTGATGGCTGAGAAAATTGGACACTGCTTCATTTCTTATAGAAACTTGGCCTTGCTAGACTGCCTTCCTGGACTTGAATTAATTACCAGCAATTGCAATTTCTGCGTATTTTCCCTTTTAATTCAGGCTTACTTTTTATTTTCATAGAAATAACTTATTCTGGTGTGTATATATATGTATAAATGTGTGTAACTTGAGTGTGCATGTGTGTGAAGTCCAGCAGTTGACATTGGATGTCTTCTTCATTCTCTCTCTACCTTATTTTTTTGAGACTATTTCTCACTGATCCTGGGGCTTACCAATTAGCTAGGCTGACTGGCCAGTGCAGTCTGGAGATCCTCCTGCCTCCACCTCACCAGCTCAGGGGTTAGAGGTGCACGTCACACCTGGCCTTTTGCATAGGTGTTGAGAATCCGTAGTCAAGTCTCCATGATTGTGAGGCAGGAACTCTACCCCCTGAGCCAACTCTCAGCCCTGCCTCATTCTTAACATTAAACAGTCCTCTATGTTAGAAGGTGTTGCCTCTGTCACCTCCTACTTAGTAGATTCATGGTTCTTCCTTTAAAAAATTGTGGTTGACATTAAGATCCCTTTACTGATTTCCAGGATGAAGCAACAGAGGAAGTGCCCACACTCTTTATCAGACAAATTGTCAGGGAAAGATGGGGCAAGGGGACCTGTAGGGGAAGGAACGAAAAAAGGAAGTGCATTTCAAGCAAGGAGGTCTAGGCCATCTCTCCCACCACTCCCACTTGAGTGACACACATAGTCATTTTGCACTTTTACTGCAGTATGCAACTATTTTCTCTTCATTGATTACACACTACTGTTTTTCTACAGGTATTTGACGGACACGTTACCACTTATTGAACTGTGTATTTGTTTTGTTCATTTCATAAAACACTATTTTGTACACTTTCTTCAGAGCACAACTGTGTTCACACATCCAGAAGCCTAGTTTTCTTCTTTGGTTATTTGTGAAGCGCCGAGGTTTTGTTTTGAGTTTCCCTTTGTGACTCATGATAACCACATGGCCAAAGTTGCAGGCCCAAACCGCTCCATCTGAGTTACAGCCCCTCTTCATCTATTTTATGTGCTTTCACACACATTCATATCTATAATGCTGCGCTCTTATTATGACCTCTTGTTTGGCCTAATGTTTTGGGTTGAATTACGTTGTATCAGAAGTCAATGGTGTGATCCTTGACTCCTGGGGATGCCCTCTTAGGACCTCAGCCCCTGGTTTGGTTTATTCCTCTTTCTCTGTCTCAGGCACACTCCATGTGCCTAGGATAGATTCAGTTTCTTTTTGCTAATGTGGCTGTGTGGGAGGAGGTGGAAGGGCACACAACAGTCCACACAGACCATACAGCCGTCTCCACTGCCATGCACACCCTTACTACCATCTCTTCTTTTGAAATAACATCTGGATTTTTTATTGTGTCCATCTGGTGTCTGAGGAGACTTTTGTTTGTCCTGCCAGGACTGCCCTCACACATCTCAACCTCTGCAACAGGAACTCCAAATCAACTAGCCACTCTTTTTTCCTTCCCACCCTTTGGCAGCATTTAACAAATCCTGCCCCAGGAGCTGTGAGGCTGCCATCCACTTCCCCTGTAGTCTGTTTGTCCCTGAAATCAGTTACTTGTGTCATTATTTTGACATAGCATATTGTCATCACATGGCAACTATCCATCTGTCATGTGATGCTGATTCTACAGTTAAATCTAGTGGGCTGGGTGGCAGTGATGCATGCCTTTAATCCCAGTACTCAGGAGGCAGAGCCAGGCAGATCTCTACGAGTCCGAGGCCAGCCTGGTCTACAGAGCAAGATCCAGGACAGGCACCAAAACTACACAGAGAAACTCTGTCTTGAAAAACCAAAAACAACAACAACAAAAATCTAGTGAATCTGGGGCTGGGAAATGGATCAGTAGATAAAGTGCTTGCTTTGCAGGCATGAGGACCTGAGTTTGGATCCCCAATACCTATTCAAAGAGCTGGGTCTGGTGGCAATTCTCATGTGTAGGCCCAGAGTGTGGATGGCGGGTGGAGGGGTAGATAGTGTGGAGATGGATGGATTACCACAGCTTGCCAGTCAGACTAGACAATTGGTGAGCTCCAAGTTCTGTGAAGTTTTAGTGCCTCAAAAATAAAGAAGAGTGACAGAGGAAGCCTCCTAACAATGACCTCTAGCCTCCACGTACATGTACCCCAGCACATGCATACTCACAGGTACATTTGCACACACTAGTGCTTGCTTCTCTACTGGATCTCTGACTGACCTCAGCAGACCTGTCTGGTGCTGGCCCCTGAATAGACCTGTAGGCGATTTGGGGCTTGTGTTCATACTTGTTCAGAGCTGTTCTTCTGTGGCTTCGATAGTCCAAGATGTGAGATTACAAATCCCTGGGCTTGTGCGTTGTTTCACTGAGGTTCCAATGTCTTCTGGTGCAAGGCTTTGCTAATCATCAGGTCTGTGATGGTCTTGCTGTTATTCCTCATGAGTGTGCTGACCGTCTGTCATCAGCTTAGCTTATGTCCACACTGCGGAATACATGCAAACATCACTATCATTTCTCAGATGTTTCTACAGACAGACACACTTGACCCTTTAACCTCATTGCTCTAGAAGACCTTATCATTGGAATCCAAAGGTGTATGGAATACTGGTCTTTCTGCACCCACAGAAATGCCGACCCCGCCTGCCAGCCACATCTTTCTTTATAAGCATGGTGAGCTGTGTTGCACCCCTTTGCCCTTTGGGGGGGCCCACTCAAACCATCCTGCATCTTCTTTGCTTCAGTTCTCGGGCGATCCATTTCTCTATAATCTCTGTTAAAATTGCCCCCATTTTCTCCCCTTTCTCCCACATATCTGATTGATCTCTGTCCATTTTCTCTTGTTGAACTGTCATTTCTAAACTGTGCTCTTTCTTTGGAAAGCTGCCTTCCGAGCTGTCAGCCCTTCTCCGCCTCTCCCTGCTCCACTGGCTCATTTCCTGGCTTTTCTATGCTCTGCTTATCAGAGGTCTGTTGCCTCTCTCCCTTCCTTCGGCTCACCAGTTGCATTGGGCTCTTTTTGTGTCCACTCAGCCCACGGTAACCTGGCCTATGGTCACACTGGGGCATCTTTTCAGCCCAGTGTATCTATGACATGGTCGCAGTGGAGGATCCTCCAGCTCTCTCTGTTTGCTTTCACCAGGGCATCTCTGGACAGTCTCTGACCATTTTTTTTTCTTGTCCACTTTTCAGTGGGAGCCATGCTCCTGTGCTTTAGCGGCAGTGCCCTGTGTGGGAGGCAGTGGCCCAGGGAGTCTCCCAGCTTCCATGTGTCCCTTGGTGTAGCCACTACTAGAACACCTGCCCCAGATCCCTCTCTCCTTTCCTACCATGTTCTTGCCCTTGGTGAGTTAGACTCTCTCCCAAGAGACAGGTATCTGCCTTCTGGGAGGTGACCTTTTGGGGGATATTTGGTACTGTTGGAGCCTTGGCTGTCTGAATCCTCCATCTTCTTCCCATAGCCCTCATAGTCTCTTGTGATCACATGAAGATTGAGGCTTAGAGATCTCTTGGGCTTGACACTGCTTCTTTCTCCTTCCTGCTTCTGGGAAGGATTTGTGTGGGTGTCTTGTGTCTCCTGGTGGAGATGAGCCCTCAGCCTGCCATCTTCCATCCCCTAAAGGTCCCTGTGATCCTGATGTCCATCTCCCCATAACCCCCAATGATGGGAATACCAAGTTAGGTGGATTTATTGAAGGTATTGTCGGAGTGGGGTGGAGGACTGTTAACAACCTGGTTTGTAATCATCAATTTCTTCCATATGTGCCTTGAAGGGTTAGTAGTGAACACTAACACCATGTCATCATATGTGGCCTGGTTTCTAGGGCCTGTGGTGGCAGAGTTCTTAGGTTGTTCGCTTGTCTGATGTTGATGACAATGAAGGTTCTTGTTACCACATGTCCATTGCTGGCTCTGAGGTATTATTCTACAAGGTCCAGGCACTGCGGATGCTGTATAGTAGCCCTAAGAGCATACAATAGTGCCAGGTTCTGCAGAGACCACCTGTCCTGAGAGCTGCATTCTTCGGAGACCACCTGGCCTGAGAGCTGGTACCTCCAGAGACCACCTGGCCTGAGAGCTG
>CABHPP010017040.1:0-10851 GCA_902168425.1 Peromyscus attwateri | reverse complement strand
GTGTGTGTGTGTGTGTGTGTGTGTGTGTGTGTGTGTGTGTTTATGAAATGTAAGAATACTCATCTCAGGTAGTCTAACAATTTGTTTCACAAACAATATTCCACTGGTGAGCACTACATGTTGAAAGACCAGAACCGTACCTTTAGTGATTTCTGTGCTTCATAGAATCTATCCATCTAAGAAACATATGTATCTAAATACACTAAGTCAAAATCAAATGTTTGCCTAGTGCCACCTTGCTAACCATTCCTGACTCCACTCAGAATCCCTATGTAAATAGTAGGGTCTTTCTAATATCCAGGCTCTAGCTGCCTAGGGCTCACTCTGATGATTGTTTTCCTATAATTCCATACAAGCTTATGTTCTTGGCTTTAGGAATTTCATTGAATCCCAGAAGCTGTTTAAGACACTGAATGAAATCTTACTTTCTCCTTTTTTCCTCTCTAATCAGAATGCACTAGGTCTCTATCCCATCTACATTTATAGTCTGGTGTGACAACTGGTTATCCTTTAGATGTGAAGTCTGTCTTCAGATAGATTTAGATATAAAAAATATGTGTAACCATTTCTTTCTGATATAAATACCCTGAAACACAACTCAGCACCCTATATAGATGTCAAACTGTTCTTCTGTGGAAGGAATTATCTTCATACAGGAAGTGAAATTTTATATATCAAACATGCATGTTAAACTATGCTAAACTGTAACCTCCTCAATTTTTGACTAGTCACTGTCAACATTTCTAACTTTGGTCAGATGCTAGTCCCTTTTTTTAAAAAAAAATGCTTTCACATGTATGAGTTATTCTAAGATTTAACCCACCTCCCAGGAGCTACAGGACAACAAGAATACTGTAAAATAAAGGGATAAAATTATTGTATCGGCATACAATAAAAATGACATACATAAAATTAATGTATGTCATTATCCCCACAGGTTTTATTCACATATATTCTCGATATTGATCTATTCATGTGTTGTTGTAGCTTTTAAGACACTGTAGTCTTGGATCTAACTAGCTGTGCAGACCAGGATGACCTTGAACTCACAGATATCATTCTGCCTCTGCCTGCTGAATTCTGGTATTTAAAGGCATGCACCACCATTCCAGGATGATTTATTTTTACATAATATTTTATTATGGAACTCATTTCTAATATGAAGTAAAATTTAACTATGATCTTACTTTTAATAAAAAGCAACGATGTTCCCACAATACATCCACTGCTATATGTGATCACATATATTATTGATTTGTTTTATTTTATTTTTATCTTTACTACTTCTTTGCAAATTTCATCAAACATTTTTTATCATATTCTCCCCTTCCCAATTCTTCCCAGATCCACCCTAATTCCATACCCACACAACTTTATGTCCTCTTAAAAAAAAATCAAGTCCAACTTGTGTTCCTTAAATATTCTTGGGTATGTGGTTTTCTACTAGTCTGTCATTGAGCCAAGGGCTACACACCTAAAGAAAACCATCAGTTTCTCTCTCAGAAGATGACAGTTGCCAATAGCTCATGGCTAGGGATGGTATTGTTTGTCCAAATCCCTTCTTCATGCTGAGAGTTTGGTCTGGCTTGAGTTTTTATAGGTTTTTGTTAATGCTATCCCAACCACTGTGAGTTCATGGGGCCAGATTCCCCACAAAACACTTAGTTCTTAAAAAAAAATCAGAAAATTAGGACTCAGCAGTCAAATAACTTGCTCAATATAACTTGATCATTTTTGAGCTATAAAAATCAAGTCTTCTTGATGCTAATTTTTATATCCTTTTAATTTTTATGTTATAGTTAACACTGGAACACTCTTCATATGTAGTTTTTCTACTTTGGAATTGTTCCCTTAGGTTGGTTTACAACGATCAATACTGTAGATCAATAGGTATAAATATACATTTCAGATGTATTGATGTAGGTTGAAAAATAAAATACTCTAAAGACACGAGACACAGTTTATACATGATTCCCTATTTATTTCACAGAAACTTGCTAGGCTAGGCTGAAACATGGAGCCTCATTACTGTTCTAATTTTTATCCCTTTGAACACATTTTTTTCCATATGCAATTGAGCATTTTTGCTTACATTTGTCAGTATGTATCTTTTACAACTTTCCTGTCAGTATTCTAACATAGTCCCTAAACATATGTGTAAAAGTTGTATAGATATAGTCTATGGTGTGTGAGTGCCTGTGTGTGTGTGTGTGTGTGTGTGTGTGTGTGTGTGTGTTCAGGTGATTGCCTGTGTTTCTGTGTGTGTCGATATGTGCTGTTTCTATTTATATGTCTGTGTTTGTGTGCATGTATGTATGTGCACACCTATTTGTGTTTGTGTGTGCCTGTTTGTATGTATGTGCATGTGTGTAATGTATATATGGATGTGTGCCTGTGAATGCACATAAACAATGGCAATGATTTGTGACTCCTTCAAAAGATGCCTTTGGATGTTCATCCTCCTCGTTCTATCACTCTTCTAGTAATAGCACCTGGTTGCTTTCTAGGAACTAGGATGCCTCCCTGATTCTTCCACATGTTTAAGGTGCTTCAGGTGAATTAATTTTATTAGCTTTTCCGCCTGATCATGAGGATGAATCGAGAACAGGGAAACAGTTTCAAGACAGGGCAAGAGCCGATTTTTCAAGGTTTTCTATAAATATTGGAGAAGTGGTGGTCTCTGTGAAGCAGAGCCTTTCTACTAGGCAGATGTAATCACGCATCTCACTGTGCCTGCCTTAGAAAAGCTTCTCAAGAGTAACTCTACCAGGAGGGAGAGCAGAATTAACAGAGAAAGGGACATCAGTTAAGATCACTACTTCTGCTAAAAGTGGCATCACCACTAACCAGGGGCTTTCAGTCACTTGAGACTCCAGGTCAGATGAGTTGAATTTTTCCATTATCTGACATATACTGTATGGTACAAATGAGCCCACCTGCCAGTTTATCAATCACGGATGGTCTGTCTTAGATGACCACTTGCCCTTCCAAACACTTACATCCCCTACCTCTAACACCTTCCCTAACACACTACTTTTTAACTTTGAGTTCTATGACTTCTACTTAGAAATTTCTACCAAAAGTACCTGATTCTAATAACAAACTCTCTCTCTATGAGCCAAGCTTATATTTAAGCATATATCAGATTCTAAGTATACCACTAAAAATTGTCGAATAACCTCATACTCATGAGCACTAATTGAACTTGAGGGATTAAAAAAAAACAAATAAAATTATAAAAAGAGGCTGAAGTCAGAAGGCAGATGTGATAGGCTGCCCTGGTAGCAGTTGGATGGAATAGTGAAGATGGATATAATCAAGATACCTTGTATACAAGTATGAATTTTTCAAAGAATAAATAAACATCACTTTAAAAATCAGTGATTATGACAAGAATTTATGATGTAACTCTATCGTGTTCCTGTAAGTTTTAACCCCTAAGCAGAGAGAAACTGCTCTAATGTATCTACTGATTCTATGATGACACACGTAAAAAACATCTATTTCTAACATTTGGCACTTGCATGTGATCTGCCACGAAGAACACAAGACAGCTCTGGTGCTAATCTTCGTTATTAATGAATTTTAATAAATGTATGATTCATATGGTAGATTCATGAAACGCACAGCCAAAGATGCTGCTCAGGGTTTATCTTCTCGCAAACAGGGTTCATATGGGAAGGCCATAAGCTATCAGGAGAATAAAAACTAAAATGTGAGCAAATAAATTGTCTTTTCCATTTATGATCTTAAGCATGTAGTTGCCCTTGGAATTATTCTAGGACTTGAATGGATTCTGATGCTGGGATAGTAATGTCTTTCTGATCAAATCCTACTGGGAACTAAGCAGGTCCTAGAGTTAACCTAATATTTTCTGTCTTAATCACATTATCCTCTCTTGAAGCTCTTGTCTGTCTTCAATAGCCAAGCTTAGATATATTCAGGCACACACAATTCCTCCTTAACCATTTTTGTCTACACACTTCCATATCTCAGACCTAACTAATTGACAGTGGAATGTATCTTTTAGGATATGAAGACATTTGATTTTTACTTTTTTCCTTATTCAGTATTTCTGTTAAGCATCTTGAAGAGATGAATGTGTGTTGACTCTCCATTTCTTTCTCTCTTCCTTCTTGATAATTTGTCTGCTGAGCTTCAGTTTTTGTGTCTTTGATCTGAGACACATGAGGTTAACTTCATGTTTACTTGGGCCAGTAGTCCCTTCACCCTTTTTTTTTTTTATGAATGATTTCACTAGTGTTTTGCAATAATGATATTACAAGAAGCTCTGATTTTATGCTAAAAAATGTTGGATCCAAATTCAAACTCACAGTTTTAATTATTCAGTTTGATTAACTTATTATTCTCTAAAATGTATCTTCAAAATACTGAGGTTATATAATGGTACGATTTCTGTTCCTCAAATTGAATCTTAATGTCATGAGGACAGAGATCATGCTTCTTTTTCAGACTTGGTGCTTACAAAGCCCTTGCTCAATCACGATGCATAATAAATAATCAACCATTACTATTAAGTTTATATAACTACTACCCTGTACAGAATGAAGATAGAAACTTAATAAACATTTTGTCTCATTTCTTTAGTCCTTAATGTCACTGAAAAGCCTATACTAGAAATTCACATATTTTCTTTGTTTAAAGAGCTCTATTATTTCATTCCACTTCAGTCCATGTACACTGACACATGTACATACCTTGCTTGTAATTGTATTATAATTACTGATTATAGACTAGAGTGTTATTTATATCTGAAGATTATGTTCTAATTAGATGTGAAGCTATTATGGGAAACTTGGCACTGGTGATATGAGCAATTGCTATAAAGCTATAAGTGTGTACTGTTTAATTTTATGATTATTTGTACCATATGAAAGAGTAAGTTGCCAAAGAGCAAACCAGAGGGTGTTGTGAATCTGCTATCCATGTCCTTTTAATAATATTGTGTCTTGCAATGCCAAAAGCACAGATTGCTTGAGTTTCAAGGACAGAGGCCTTGGGAACAGAGCTGGGTTTAGGATGAGTGTTTGTAATGTAAGAAGGATCAACTGCTGGCAGATAAGTTAACTGTATCTAGCTTGAGTTAGAGAAAAATATATACATGATGGTAAAAGTAATTATGTTATTTTGCAATAATTTTGGTTTTCTAATAACAATTATTAGTATTGATGTATACATGATTATACATTCTGTTGAGAATGAATGAAATGATAAAAATAGTGGCAGTAGCAATGTGTTTTTTCTGTGTTGGAAGCTCTGTCATGACATGTAAGACTCCATCACATGCCCATATCATCTATATGAGATTGTTCCTCTTAGGGACAGTATCAGACTCTGTTTACACAACCACTGTGTGGTGGAGAAGCGAGGAAGATCTGAAATCTGCCTGCAGGACTCATACTCTTTGCTGCCAGCTCATTCTCAGAGACTGGGGATCCTCTGGGGCCAGGGTTTAAGTCTTCTGAATCTTCGCTTTTCCATGATGTGAGTGAATAAACCATAAGGCATATCTCCACACTTCCTGTCCTTTATGCTCAGGAAGGAAAGTTAGTCCACTTGTCAACTCTGGCTGTTACCAGCTCCTTTAGACCTGGGTCCTTACTCTTACCTTTATAAACGTTGTTATCCCTCCTTCAATCACAGTCTATTTGTTTACAAATGTAAAGGAATAAGACAATGGTTGAATTGAAAAGCATCATTTTATACAGACTTTCAAATTTCACCTCATGAAAGAATGACCTGTATTCTCTCCATGCACATGGGCAGTTGATCTCACATTGGGCCTGTAGTGCCCAAACCACTTATCCCTTTAAGATGTCCATCAACTGATCTATTGTCCTATTCCTTGTTACGTTTTGTTTTTGGAACCTTTTGTGTCTGATGTAATTGAACAACAAAAATCTGTACATAATTGATATATGCATTTTCATGAGTTTGGTAGGATGCACAGTCACAAAACCATCACAATTTGAAGTAACCAGTGTCTATCATTGTGAACAGGTGTAGTGAACCTCTTATTTATTTTTTTTTGCTATTAATTATGCAAACATAAATGTTATCATTGTAAACATGCTTTAAGTATACAATACAGGATTTTAAGTGTATTCTCTATGGTCCACACAAATTGATCAGAACTGATGCGTGTTACATGATTTAACTTTATACCCATTGAATAATTCCCCATTTTCTCTCAGCTCTAATCTCTGGCATCTGCCATACTATTATTTGCTTCCATGCTTGTTTACTTTTTAAATTTCCCATTAGTTGAATCACACAAATGACAAAATCCTGCATGTGGAGCTCCCTAAAGTTTACACACAAAAATGTGAATGCCACAAAAAGCAAAGGACTTTAGAACTAGTGAATCAACTAAGTCACAGAATACAAAATATGAAGAAAGCCCAATTGTGTTTTTAAGTAATAACAACAATCTAAAACAAAATTGAAAAATATCAGTTTTTTTGATTGCTTCAAAAGAAACGAAACACCTAACAAGTGCAGTTAGCCAAAACTTACACCAAAACTTGCCAAATAATCACAGAAGAAATTGAAGGTACAAGTAACTGGAAAGACATCCCATATTCATGGATTGAAAAATCTCTGAAAATGATCTGTTTCCTAAAGTACAGATTGAATGTTGCACTCATTTAAAGAAAAAAAATGCTGTTTTTAAAAAAACTTTAAGAAAACATCCTAAAATTCTTATAATTAATATGACATTGGCAATGGCGATATGGCTCAGTGGTTAAGAGCACTGACTGCTCTTTCAGGGGAATGGGGTTTGAATTTTACCTAATAATATCTACCTGTAATTGTAGTTCCAGAGGATACAATGCCCTTTTTTGACCTCTGCAGACATTGCTTGCATGTGGTGTATGTAACACATACATGTAGGCAAAACATCCGTACACATAAAAAAGTAAATAAATATTAAAAAATGTAATATTGACATAAAACCTGACACACAGACTCATAGAACAGAATATAGTATGCAAAATAAAAACATACAGTAAAATCATACATATTCTATGGTCAGTGGACCTTTGACAAGGCTGTGAAGAATATGGACTGGAGGAAGGTAGTTTTCTCAACCAATTGTGTAGGAACTAAAGCTTCACAAGCATAATGAATACTCATCAAAACACAGCATGTGTGTAGAGTGTAGGATTAATGTCTCACTCATTAGTGCTCTTGAAAGAATGGCCTCTGACCGCATGTCAACATGCTTGGATTCTACTAGCTCCTCCATTTTTCAGATCATTGCTGGTTTCCTCTGTTAGCCTATATGTTGTCTTTATTCTCATTTTATTTATAAACTTGGATATTTTCTAGATGCTAATAAGTACTCCATATTAGTTGAGTAATTAAACAATTGACTGAAAAACATAATGCACGGCAGTGATTCCTTTTTATTTTCCAAGTTTAGCAACCAAAATTGGGTTTATTAACTTACTGACTTTTTTTAATCTCCCAACACTAGGACCCAAAATCCATGAAACAGGAACCTGCCTGACTTTTTCATCATTTTATCCTGAAAAGCTGCGGGTGCTTAATAAATACAAATTCTAGAAATATGTTGATAATCTTGTAGAATGTCAAAAGAACAGTTGGTAACGTAATGAATAGTGAAGATCGGGGAGAACAAGGGGGAAATAACATTTGAAGAGATAGAAGGACAAAGCCTCATTCTTGGCCAAGCAACTACAAGTCTTTGATTAAATATGCAGGAGTGATTCTACAGTCATATAATTATTTCATGCGTGAATGCGTTGGTGTATGCGTGTGTGCTTTTGAATAGTTGGGCTATCATGTATTAAACTGTGTGTGTAAAGGAACTACTATACTAAATCATGCCTGGGTATTTATGTCTGTGTAAAGAAATGCAAATGAATGCTAATTAGTTCCTGATGCCAAGATAAGGGAGAAGGAATACAGAAAGTATTGAGAATTAGGTTCTGCGATGTGCAAGTAAAAAAAGGGAGAAGTTACCTATGCTTGATTTTATCTTCACATACACATTCTATAATTATGGTCTATGTGGGACAATCAAAATATAAAAATTTTATTGTACATTTTTTGAGGAACAATAGGAATAGTTAAGTGAATCACAGGTTCATATACCTTCTATATATGAAGTTGTTCCTCAGGCTACATACAGAACTTTTAACTCTTTTATAGCTCAGAAGTTGGTGGAATAAGTGGGAGTTATTATCAGCAGAAGATTTTCCAATCAACACATTATGTATTTATTTCTTAAAGATGATGGCCAAATATAAAAAAAAGGACTGTGCAATGATGCATTTGACACAATGCAAAATAATAATTTTATAACATCTAAGATTTTATTGTTACTTTATATGTTTTAATGTTCGTGACAATATCTCAAATGGTAAGAGAAATGTTAAATGGCATTAGTTCAGTCAGTCAGTTAGAAGCAATTGGTTTCTGCAGGTACTATTGAAAATTATTGCCAGAATTACTCACCTCCATTCATTTCATGCTATTGATTTAAGTTAGAAAATACCTTTTTTCTCACTTTGCAATATGAATACTTTACCTCCGGGGATTGAATTGCTCAATGTCCTTCCCGTTTCTGCCTTTCAATAGCTGGCTGAACTTAGACAGCAGTCCAGCACCCAAGATACATACAAATCAAGTGCTTTCCTTCTCATTTATTATGAGTGTTAATTGTGAACCTGATGGTATCTAGAGTCATCTGGGAAATGGGTATGTCTAGGGGGATTATCATGATTGTTTTCAATGGGCAGGGGAGACAAGTCAATTCTGTGTAATGCCGTTCAACGGCTGGGATCCTGAACTGCATACATGGAGGAAGGAAATTGAGCAGCAGCATGCATTTACCACTCTCCTCTGACTTCTGACCTTGTATGACCAGATGCTTCAATGTCCTGTTCCCTTGACTTCCATTCCATAATTAACGACATCTTAAAATCTGAGCTAAAATGGACCCTTTTTGAGTTGCTTTCATCAGGAGGTTTATTACAGCAAAGAAAAAAAATAACTCATCCTATTTGACCCTGAAAAGCTTTATCTCCTATTAGACACCTTTTTCTCTTTCTGAAGTGTCTAGTACTTACATTTTTCTGACTTCTACTTATGGGAATTACTGCCATCCTCTTTGTGTCACCCTTAAGCTGGCCATTTGTGTTTGACCTTCTCTGTGATAAGTGCACCAGCTTTCAACTGAAACTGACCATCACCTTCAGTACAATGTCCTGTAATATCTTTCCAACTTCCTCGCCGTTGTTTGTGGAGTGAGCCCTTTCTAAAGAACAAAGCTTGGGGGGTGGGAAATACAGGCTCAAAAATGTACCATACTTTTCACAATTCTACTTGATTGACCTACATCTTAAGCTGCTTGGCTTTGTATCCTTCTACTCCAACCCATCTTGAGCACACTTTCTCAATGAACTCATCTCTACTTTTCTACACAAAAGGAATACCTCAGACATAGTGCTCCCACAATTACGACTCTGTTATATGCCAATGATCTGTGTGTCCTCCATGCTTTATGGAGAGTAGTCCTTTTCTATCTAGTACATCTGGACTTGCTGGAAATTTCCAACTTCTCTGTGGGTAAATGCTGTGCTAAGCCTTTTGCCTATGACTGTAGCGTGAATCTTAAATGGTCTTATTAATAAAAACAAACCTGGAGCCAGGTATTGGGGTGAATGCTGGAAGATCAGAGAAGCAGAACAAGTCACAGCTACCTCACCTTGCCGATTCCTAAGCTGATCCTGTTTCCTCAGACTTGATGCCTTTCAGCTGAACTGTGCGGCTCAAAAGCCTAAAAGCTTAACCAGCCTAGTTCCTGTCTTTCACACCTTATATACCTTTCTGCTTTCTGCCCTCACTTCCTGGGATTAAAGGCTCACTTTCTGGGATTAAAGGCATGTGTCACCACGCCTGGCTGTTTCCAATGTGGCCTTGAACTCACAGAGATCCAGAGGGATTTCTGCCTCTGGAATGCTAAGATTAAAGATGTGAGTGCCACCATTTTCTAGCCTCTGTATCTAGTGGCTGTTCTGTTCTCTGACCCCAGAGAAGTTTATTAGGGTGCACAATATTTTGGGGAACACAATACCACCACATATGACTCCACCCCATCATTTTGTAAAATACTATTAATCATCTTTAGGCATATTTCAGAATATACAGACCAACATGAGATGTCTGGGTGGCTTAGATATGGAGTATCTGATAAATTATAAAATATCCAAGAGCATGGACATTTCAAGGATGTGTGGAGAGACTCAAAATAGAAATAAATTATCTTTCACATTCTCTTTCCTTTGACTGCATCTGAAATCCAAAGTATTGGCTTTGCTTTTCACATGTAAACATCTGACCTTACTTTATATGTCAGAGAGTGGCTACACAATGCCAGATGGTGACGTAACAATGATATGCAAACTCAAATCTCTGGGGACCCCTGCACATGCAGTACACATCATGATCATGCCCCACACTTATTTCATAGCCCCCCTTACATTTCCCACATCATTGTGACAGCTGAAAAGAATTAGTGCATCTTGGGAATAGAAACTGGACCTTTAGGGGTGTGTGTACTTATATTCATTTTTCTTTATTCTTGTACCAGTTAATCTGAGTGACACATTCTCAAAGACTGATATTATTTTCCTTTGATCATGTTGCCACCTTTACTTCCCATTCATGTGAAGGATTTGGAACATACCCATACATACACCTGTGCTGCTTTTCACCATCTCCTACCTTATTACTAATACTAATGTCATGGAATTGATCTTTAGATCTCTCTCTCTCTCTCTCTCTCTCTCTCTCTCTCTC
>CABHPP010017039.1:0-13981 GCA_902168425.1 Peromyscus attwateri | reverse complement strand
ACTAGTATCCCACAGGATGGTGGGGCGGGCTTGAGTCATGGATGCTCTGGAAGCTCCTTTGCTGTCTATGGTTTGGTCTGGTTTCTTTCTTATTTTATCCATCATCAGGATCTTTCTTTTTTCCAAAGTCTAGGAACTCCTTTCCCTGGGTTTCTCCCTGGCCCTCCTTCCTAAGTAGCTGTGAGTTCCTCACTCTCTAAGAGGGAGGTTTGCAGAAATCTGGGCTATGAAAGGTGGGGCTCAGCCTGGAGCTGTGGGGCTATCCAGGAGGTGAAATGAGGGGGGCAGGAGAAAAAAAATTTGAAAATTTTGTTTGGTGATCTAAGCTTGAGGAGGATGTCAGGTGCAGCCTGTCTGTTCCTGCAGCTAATAAGTGGGATCCTTGTGGTCTCTCTGAGCAGTGTCAAAGAACAGAAGTTAGAGAGATTCTGATTTCAGTGGGTTTCTGTCTGGAGAAGATGATGGAGTCAGAGTGCTGTCTTTAGTGGGCAGAGGGGTGTAGCACAAATCCTAATGGTCTTAATAATAAAAACCCAGGGCCATATATCAGAGTGAAAGCTAAAAGATCAGAGAAGCAGAGCAGCAACCACTAGAAAGACTTCTTACCTCTAGGAATCCTCAGCCTGAAAGGAGATGATCCTGTCTCTAGGAACCCTCAGACTGAATGGCCCTAGTCCTCTCCTGAAAGGGCCAAACTCCTGTCTCCCCTGCCTTATATTCCTGTCTTCACCCAGCCATATCACTTCCTGTCTCAACCTTCCTAGTGCTGGGATTAATGACGTGAGTGCTTCCCAAGTACTGGAGAAAAGGCATGAGATCCCAAGTGGTGGGATTAAAGGTGTGTGCGGCCACTGCCTGGCTTTGTTTCTCTTTTAGATTAGATTAATCTGCTTGTAGTCCAGGGTGGCCTGGAACTCACAGAGATCCATCTGCCTCTGCCTCCTGAGTGCTAGGATTGAAGGTGTGTGCCACCACTGCCTGGCCTCCATAGCTAACTCTGTGGCTAGCTCTGCCCTCTGGTCTGCAGACAAGCTTTGTTTGTTGAGCACACACAAAATATCACCAGAGGGGAAAGCGGTGGACACTGTGCTTTGCCACCACACAGGACTTGGCGGCCCCAGTTCCCCTCGGTAAGTCCTGCATCCCGGCGTGGTTGGCCCCTGGCTCTCCTTGCCCCTCTGTGTGCATGTCCTCACTAGTCCCCTCTGGTCCCAGGGCTGTCTCCTGGCAGCTCCTTTGCATCACATTCAGGGCTTCTTGGAGGCCTGCTGCTCAGCGACCACTTCCCACCAGTGTGGGGACCGTTCTCAAGCCCGTGAAGCCTTGTTCTCCTGGAGGGGGTCAGCAGCCTGATCTCAGCACACTAGAGACCTCAAGGCATGGAGTTCTCAGCTTCCTTTCACCCTGTTTGCCATCTGGGAGGGAGACCCAGGCCCAACAGCCTCTCCTCTGGCTAGGAGTAGGAGGCCTGTGATTGGTGGAGATACCTGAGCTGAGAGGTTGGAGTCTGCACTGTGGGAGGAGGCCTGTGATTGCTGGAGATACCTGAGCTGAGGGCTTGGAGTCTGCTCTGTGTCCTCTCCCACTGCGCCAGCCTCCTGCTTCCCAGGATCCTCTCCCCTCCAGAGCTCCTGTACACTTGTGAACTCTACTGTTCCAATGATGATGGGCCCTCCCCCGCCTGCTTCTGTCCTTCTGGCTGTCCCTTCCTGTCTTTATTACTAGGGAGTCTGATGCTCCGTCTCCTCCCGTGATGGACCATCACTTAGGAGGAGCCTAGCCCAGAAGGCCACACTGCACTGTAGCTTCCCCAACACCCCTTCCTCCCTGCCAATGAGTTTCAGTGTGGTTTTACTTTATTTTTTAATTTTTGTTTTTGGGGTTTTGTTTTGTTTTGTTTTGTTTGAGACAGTGTTTCTCTGTGTAGCATTGTGTCTTTCCTGAAACTCACTCTGTGGCCTAGGCTGGCCTCGAACTCACAGAGATCCACCTGGCTCTGCCTCCTAAGTGCTGGGATTAAAGGCGTGGGCCACCACTGCCTGGCTATTTTTTAATTTTAAAATGGTATCTATTTATTGGGCTGGCTAGATGGCTCAGTGGTTAAGAGCACCTGTTGCTCATGCAGAGGACCTGGGATAACTCACACGGCAGCTCACAATCCTTCCTGTCCTCTGTTCCAGGGGACCTGATGCCCTCTTCTGACTTTTGTGTGCACCAGGCATAGATACATGCAGGTGAATTACTCAAGCACATAAAATGAATAAATTTAAACATTTTTAATTGAAATTGTAATATTCCACTTATGTGTTTATTACTGAGTGAGTGAGAATGCTCAAGGACTGAGGTCAGAGGAGAATGAACAGGAGTCAGTTTTCTCCTTCCCCATGTGACTCCGGGAGAGTGAACTCAGTCCTCAGGCTTGGTGGAGAGTGTCTCTACCCACTGAACAATCCTCCAGCTTGTGGATTTATTTTAAAATGCCTTTGGAAAGGTATCAGTTAACAAACAGTCACACATAGTTGGAGTGCACTGTGATGTTTTGAAACACGTGTACATTTTGGGGTGATTATGGTGATTGTCTTATTGAACAACTTACTATAAAATGACTGTGTCCTGTCCTCACTGCCAACTGCCGCTCTGTCTGTCCGTCTGCCCTCTGTCTCTCTGTCTGACTGCCTCAGGAGCCTCACTTAGTGGAACCACACAGTGTCTGTCCCTGTGTGGCGGGCTGTTGTCACTCGCACAGTCTCCTCAGATCCGTCCACGGTGCAGCAGTTGGTGGATCCTCTGTGTCTGTTCACGCCGACCCAGTCCCTGTCTCATTCCGTCCATCAGCGTGTGGGTGACGGGGTTGTCTCCACCTCTGGATGCTGGGGACACTGTTGCTATGGACCTGGGGTCTCATCTGTTGTCCAAATTGGCCTTGAACATTTGGCAATCCTCCTGCCTCACCTTCCAGCGCTGGGATTATGGGTGTCGGTCACGGTGCCTGGCTGCCTGTTTGGTTTTTCCAGGCACTCATGGTTGTAAAGTGGGATCTCACTGCACTTGCTGGCATGTCTGTAACTGGCTGATACTGGGTCTCTCTTGCTCATTGGCCATTGTCTGTCTTCTTAAGACAAGGGCTGGATGTTTTGTTGCTTCTGGGTTTCAGAATTATCTTGTATTTGTTTATTCTGGATGAGGGATCGAGTCCAGAGCCCAACACACACTAGGTCAGCACTGTAATGCCAACCCACAACTCCAGGCTAGGAAGGGGAGGCTTTTCCTGATGCAGACTTTTGTTATGAAGTCAGGCTGGCTGGGCAGTGATGCTCCTGCCTCAGCCTCCTGAGTGCTGGAATGACAGGTGCTTTCCTAACATGCTCTGTCCCTAGTATCTCTTCATCTTTATTTATGTAGTTTGTATTCATCTCTGAGCAGACGTGAGATTTTCAGGTATTTTCCTCCATTCTCGGAATGCCGTTTCTATGGCAGTCCTTTGCTTCACAGTACTTCATTTTTTAGCCCAGAGTACCTGTTTTTTCTTTTGTGAGTGTTTAGAGTCACATCTGTGAGAACGTCACCAATTCCTGAATGAAATTTATCATCATCACACTTTATTCTAAGAATTTAGTGTAGGCTTTCAGGTTAGGTTCAGATTTCCCATCTGTGCCATGGTAGAACCCCAGGGCTCTGCACGACTTAGAAGACATTCTGTCACTGATCTTCATCTTGCACTGAGTGCTTTTTGCAGATGGCCTCAGGGAGGGGACCAACCTCACGTGTCTTCCTGTGGATGTCCAGTTCTCCCAGCACTGAGTGTTGAAAAGACACACTGACCATTGGGGATCACTGCCACCTGCCTGTCCCCAGGGTACCAAGCAGGAGCATCATCCACACTTGGGGTTCAATACGTCCGAGTGGACACACTGTCTGTCCACCCCACAGAGTTACTTTCCTCTGGGGCTCAGCCTCACTCTTCACATGTGAGGTGTAGCCTCAGCACCTCACGTCTCCTCTGTGTCTTTCCCCAGATCTCCCTCCCACAGTCCAGGAGGATGGTGCACAACAGCAGCTCCGTGCTCCCTAACTCCCGCCCACCAGTGCTCCCATCACCTTTGGCCGTGGGTCCTCCCACCCGGACCCTTCCTGGGCCCCCTCCATCTGCTTTGGCCTTGTTCTCCTCCCATCCCCCTCAAGGCAGCTTCTCCCCTGCACACACCGTCTGACCCTTAGGGAGCCTGCGCCCGCCCTGTCACCTGTCACCAGCCTTCTCCACACTGACCCTGTGTTTCTCAGTCTTCTCCTTCCTCCCTCCTTCTTACCTTCCTGTGTTGGAACTCTTCCTTCATGTCCTTCATCTCCTTGTGTATTCTGCATCCACAGGAAGTTGAGAACAATAGGACTTTGTGCTGAGCTCCTGTGTGGTCATTTGCTGGGGTGAAGTGTGGGGGGCTGAATAAACATGGCCCCCATAGGTTCATAGGGAGTGGTACTATTAGGAGGCATGTCCTTGTTGGAGTAGGTATGACCTTATTGGAGGAAGCGTGTCACTGGGGGCAGGCTTTGAGGTCTCAGATGCTCAAGCCCAGTGTATCATTGTCTTCCTGCTGCCTGAGGATCCAGATGTAAAACTCTCAGCTCCTCCAACACCATGTCTGCCTGCATGCACCATGCTTCCCGCTCTGATGATAATGGACTAAACCTCTGAATGTCAGCCAGCCCCATTTGAAAGTTTTCCTTTATAAGAGTTGCCCCAGTCATGGGGTCTCTTCACAGCAACAGAAACTGTGAGTCAGGAAGTGTCCTTCATGCTTTCTTCTCCTCCAGTGTGGTGGTATTGTGTCCCCCAAAATATTGTGCACCCTAATAAACTTATCCGGGGTCAGAGAACAGAATAGCCACTAGATACAGAGGCTAGAAAATGGTGGCACTCACTCCTTTAATCCTAGCATTCCAGAGGCAGAAATCTGTCTAGATCTCTGTGACTTCAAGGCCACATTGGAAACAATCAGGCATGGTGATTCACGACTTTAATCCCAAGAAGTGAGCCTGTAATCCCAGGAAGTGAGGGCAAAAAGCAGAAAGGTATATAAGGCGTGAAAACCAGGAACTAAGCTGGTTAAGCTTCAGGCTTTCGAGAAGCAGTTCAGCTGAGATTCACTCTGGATGAGGACTCAGAGGCTTCTAGTCTGAGGAAACAGGATCAGATGAGGAACTGGCAAGGCGAGGAAGCTGTGGCTTGTTCTGCTTCTCTGATCTTCTAACATTCACTCCAATACCTGACTCCCAGGTTTGATTTTATTAATAAGACCTTCTAAGATTCCTATTACACTCCAGGATCCCACCATCTTCTTTACAAGCTCACAGTGAGGTCCCAGGCTGCAACGGTGCAGTTTCTCACCAAGGCTCTTTAGGACGGGCAAGTCTTCCTGCTCCTGACACTGAGAAAGGCAGGGCAGAGTCCAGTGGAGTGTGGGAGGAACAGAGCTGGCAGCTGAGACTCTGAAAACAGACCCAGGAGTTGTCAGAGGGTGAGAAGGAACTGAGAACGACCCTGTCCAGTGGCCACGTCCTGCAGGAGCACAGAGGAGGTGAGCACAGAGGAGGTGAGCATAGAGGAGGTGAGCATAGAGGAGGTGAGTGCAGAGGAGGTGAACACAGAGGAGGTGAGGGCAGAGAGGAGGTGAACACAGAGGAAGTGAGCACAGAGGAGGTGAGCGCAGAGGAGGTGAGCGCAGAGGAGATGAATGCAGGAGAGAGGGTACAGCTTCCTCTGGAAGGGGTGGATATCAGGACCCGGGTCTTCTCATTGCATCTAGATGGGTTGGGTAAGGAAGGGGGTCTGTGGGGCTCAGTCGCAGGTGACCCCTGCCTCAGCAGGCACAATGGACAGGAAGTGGACACAGAGGGTGGGCTCTGGACTGTGGTATTTCACACGAGTAGGAAGAACCAAGGGAAAAAGGATGCCATGGGATGGAGAGGTCACTGCTGTCTGAGGACAGTCTCTCATTCCCTTTAGGAGACATGGGGCTGTGAGATCACAGAGGACAACTACACCAGAGGCTTCTGGGATTTCTGTAGGCCTGGAAGCCCTTCCTGTCCTGTGACCCGGGGACCCACAGCTGGATGATGCTCTTGTCCTCGCCTCAGACCTAGGCGGTGAGAGTCACAAATGGCTGGGCTGGAGATGTCATTGGAAACATCCCCACTGGGGCTCTGTGCAGGGACAACTGTGTAGAAGACTCCAGAAATGCTTATGCTCTTGGACAAGTTTCCAGCACAGAATAGGTGACCTCCCATTCCCTGGAGCACTGCTCAGGAATTCCCCTCTGTACAGCAGGATCCTTGAGAGCTCTGAGAGTGTTTACATCACATCTATGAAAACTACCAGCTGAAGGTTCTCAGGTCCAGGGTAAGAACCTGAGGCATCTGGACCTAGGGAGGTGAGGCTCAGCCAGAGCAGAGGCTGCTGGGCCAGGGTCCTGTGCCACCTCCCTGCAGACTGTCCTTCAGGGAGAGATCTCCACTGTCCTGAACAGCCATTCACACCCTTTCTTCAGCAGCACAGAGGGAGGTCACTCAGAGGCTTCCTGCCTGTCCTGTGGAGTCAAGAATTAGAGAGAGAACACACTGGAAGAGGGTCTGGGTGGGTAACTGAGGCGGTCTGCAGGCAGCAGAGGGGAGAAGACCGAGGCAGTTGACTGCCTCCTTAGAGAGATCTGGGGTCACCACACATCTCATCAGCTCTGCCTTCTCCAGAGTCCCCAGCAGGGAACGGGACCCGCAGTGCAGCCTTGGAGGGAACTGTCCATCTCCCATGCTTGGCTTCAGCTTCTGTTCTAAAATGTCTCTCTGACTGGGCTCTGGAGTACTGCGGGATGTTTTGTATGGCAAATGTGTTGCTAATAAAACACTGATTGGCCAGTGGCTAGGCAGGAAGTATAGGCGGGACTAACAGACAAAAGAAAGAACAGGAAGACAGAAGGACTCACTGCCAGCCACTGCCAGGACAAGCAGCATGTAAAGATGCCGGTAAGCCAAGAGCCACGTGGCAAGGTATAGATTTATAGAAATGGATTAATTTAAGATATAAGGACAGTTAGCAAGAAGCCTGTCACGGACATACAGTTTGTAAGCAATATAAGTCTCTGTGTTTACTTGGTTGGGTCTGAGCGGCTGTGGGACTGGCAAGTGAGAGAGATTTGTCCTGACTGTGGACCAGGCAGGAAAACTCTAGCTACACTGGAGGGGTAACCCCTGAGCATGGACACCCAGAATCTCAGGAGGTCTGCCCTATGGGAATGGGACCCACAAGTCATGGGTGACAGTCAGGATTCACAGGAGAAGAGGGAGGTTCAGCTGCCATGTGGAACTCAGCAGGGTCAGTACCACAAACTGTGCTCCTTTGTGAGCCTGGTGGAGCCCAGCAGGGGTTCCACCCAGTGGGGTCAGAAGTCAGCTGGATGAGGAGAAGAGGCTAGAAGCCCCTGAATAAGAAGGCAGGAGCACAGACAAGACCTTAACATATGGCCATCTACCTATTGTAACCATGCAGACAAAACCCACTCTCGAGCCCACATCCACCCATTAAGGAGCTGAGATTCATTTTATAAACTTTCCGCTCTTATTCTCTCGACATTCTACAATCAACCCAGAATCCATCTTACACCCAGTCATTCAGAGAGATCTCTTAGTTTATCCTGGACTGAGCTTATCTTGATTTATGACCCCAGTCTTGACCTCTGACCCCGTCACTGGGCTCCTAACATAACAAAGCATTTCTCACCTTCACAGCCACAGAGATCAGTCTTGTCACCTGTCTTCCTGAAGTCTCTCCTGGTGTCACTGTTGGCCATCATGACTTCTATTACCTTCTCTTTGTGTCCCAGTCCTGCAGCCACAGCCACCTGTCCCTTCCCCAGGTGACCCAGGATCTCAGCACACAGCTTATCCCTGGGGAGATGCTGACACTTCCTGCCTGACTCCTGACCACGCAGGTGGGAATGAACTTGTCTCAGCCTCAGTCTTCCTGCGATCCCTCCAACCAGGCCTGGGTTTAATTCCCACCAACCGTATCAGGAGACCCTGGTTTTAAGTAAGTATTGGTTCTTACCGTGCCTCCTTTCAGAGGGACCCAAAATACAGTAACTTAAGAAAGAGTAAAAAGAAAAAAAAAAAAAAAAAGGTTAGGAACTCCTGGTTGTGATAAACGCACAAGTAAAATAAGGCTGGAGACTAATTAATCAAAGGTAAAAATGGGACAGGCAGAGTTGAAGGAGAGACATTTGTTTGCATAAGTTCCGTGAACTTTGTTGCTGGAGGAAGTATTTAAAGCAGGACACCATCAGTTGATGAAATTCCTGGACTTCCTTATCGAACTTCAGCCTTCTTTTCCTGAAGAGGCATCTCTGGATCCCAGAACTAGGTCCTGGTTGGGGAGAACAATTCAGGTAGAATTTAGATGCAGGAGGATGTGAGAAGAATCCTAGTGATGCTTTTCAACTTTGGAAAAAAAAGAAGCAATAACTGATAAAAATGATGCAATTAAAATTAGAAATGAAAGTCATCAGGAAAATGCAGAACTCATTCTGGGGATAGAAGAACGACTGAACCTGAAGATACGTTGTCTAGTGTCCCCCTGTGATGAAGTTGACTTCCTCCTCCTTGTGCGGACTTGCTCCCCATCTCCTGTCAGTCCCCTCCACTACCGACCCCTGTCCATCAAGAGCGGCTCCTGACAACATGGAGACCTTCTCTTCACTGCTCCCTGTCGTCTCCTACTGAGGTTATTAAGGAAGTTTCCTGCCCCTTTGTAAGAGATCAGTCTCCTTTAAACTATGATATAGGACTTGATTCAAGAGGCTCTGTGTTGAGTCTGGGAGACGGGAGAGGACATGGAAGGAGGATTCTCTTTTCCCTGTAAGTGGCACACCTGATCCTAACAACCCGGGGCTACGAGTTAGAAACTGTACACCAATTTCATTAAGATTCTCTGTCCTTTTTATTCATTCTTCTCTCATACAATACATCTCGACCACAGCCTCCCTCCCCCCACCCTCCAGTCTCTCACCTCCCCTCTCCCCCAGATCCACTGCTCCTCCACTTAGGACTCTTGAGGGTCTTAAGCTTGTGCTCAGTGTGCACCAACTGCTCCTTTTCCATTATCTCACCTGGATTCCATCTCTGGGGAAGCTTTGTTCTCTCTGATTGGAAGATTTTAGGAAAAGCTTGTCTTACTGGGGGTGAACATTTACTGTGGAGGACTGATTGTTCAGAAAGATGTACTAATCAAGCCAATGTGTTCAGGAAGATGCACTAATCAAGCCAATGTGTTCAGAAAGATGCACTAATCAAGTCAATGTGTTCAGAAAGATGCACTAATCAAGCCAATGTAGAGGGGAGGGACACATGGATCTCCCTAGGAAGGGGAAATGGAATAAGTCTTATGGGTGGACTGGGGTGAGTGGGGATGGGAGTGGAAGGGATCAGTGTGGGGAGGAGGGCTGGAGGAAGAGAGTAGATGGAGAGACTGCTGGAACTGGAGGCATTTGGGAAATGGGGTGGAGAGCCAGTGCAGTGGAAACTTCCTGGAATCTGTGAGCTTGACCCCAGTGAGGGCCACTAGTAATGGAGGATGCAGAGCCTGGACTGACCACCTTCTATAACCAGGCAAGGATCTCAGTGGTGGGACTCAGACAGTAATTCACCCACAAAATCTTCAAACTATAATCTGTCCTGCTTGCAAGATGTGCTGGGGCAGTGGTGGTACAGAGCTTGGGAGAGTGGCTGACCGGTGAAGGGTTTAACTAGAGGCCTTAGCCACAGGAGGAAGCCCGGCCTTACGATTTTACCAATAAAGATTTGGGAGTCCGATGCTGGGGTGAAAACCTGCTAGCTCAGAGGCAGAGGAGCAACCAGCTGACCAAACCTCAGCTAACCCTCCTTAGCTGATGTCCCAGAGAAGAGCTTCCCTCCTGCCATCCCAAACCAAAGAGGCTGCCAAACTCCAAGTCCTCCCTACCACCCCTGTGTGTTTCTCTATCCACTTTCCTGACTCCTTTTATTCTCTATGGCTACTTCCTGTCTCTATGTCAACTTCCTGGGAAGAGGGAATAAAAGTGATTTGAGGACATCACAAGATGAACGAGAAAGACTAAAAGAACAGACATGTGACTACAGAACATGCACCTGGGGCAGGGCTGCTGTGGAGAACACCTGGGGCAGGGCTGCTGTGGAGAACACCTGGGGCAGGGCTGCTGTGGAGAACACCTGGGGCAGGGCTGCTGTGGGGAACACCTGGAGCAGGGCTGCTGTGGAGAACACCTGGAGCAGGGCTGCTGTGGAGAACACCTGGGGCAGGGCTGCTGTGGGGAACACCTGGAGCAGGGCTGCTGTGGAGGACACTTGGAGCAAAACCAAAGAAGGGAAACACACAAACACATACCACCAACACCACCAACAACAAGAAAATAACAGGGATTAACAATCATTGGTCATTGACATCTCTCAATATTAACGGATTCAATTCTCCAATAAAAAGACACAGACTAACAGAATGAATGCAAAAACAGGATCCATCCTTCTGCTGCATACAAGAAACACACTTTAACACTAAAGATAGGCATTACCTCAGAATAAAGGGTTGGAAAAGCAGATTCCAAGAAAATGGATCCAAGAAGCAAGCTGGTGTAGCCACTCTGATACCTAACAAATAGACTTCATCCAAAATTAATCAAAAAAGATAGGGAAGAACACTTCATTCATCAAAGGAAAAATCCACCAAGATGATGTTTCAATTCATAACATCTATGCCTTGAACACAGGGGCACCCACGTTTGTAAAAGAAACATTACTAAAGCATAAACCATACATCAACCCTGATGTTTCAATTCTTAACATCTATGCCCTGAACACAGGGGCACCCACGTTTGTAAAAGAAACATTACTAAGCATAAACCATACACTGACCATCACACACTGATAGTGGGAAACTTCAGTAAACCCCACTCTCATCAATGGACAGGTCAATCAGACAAACATTAAACAAAGACATACTGGAGCTAACAGACATTATATACCAAATGGACCTAGCAGGTATCTACAGAACATTCTGTTCAAACACAAAAGAATACACCTTCTTCTCAGCACCTCATGGAACTTTCTCCAAAACTGATCACATACCATGACACAAAGCAAGTCTCACAGATACAAGAAAATTGAAATAATCCTCTCTAAACCAACAGACAACCACTACTTAAAGCTGGATTTCAACAACAACAGAAACAACAGAAAGTCTACAAACTCATGGAAACTGAACAACTCTCTACTGAATGACTACTGGGTTAAGACAGGAATAAAGAAATGAAATGAAAGATTTTCTAGAATTCAATGAAAATTAGTGTATAACAAACCCAAACAAATGGGACACAATGAAAGTGGTGCTAAGAGGAATGTTCATAGCATTAAGGCCTACATAGAATAATTGGAGAGATATCATAGTAGCAACTAAACAGCACACATGGAAGCTCTAGAACAAAAAGAAGCAAGCACACACAAGAGGAGTAGCTTGCAAGAAATAATCAAACTGAGGGCTGATATCTATAAAATAGAAACAAAGAGAACAATACAAAGAATCAATGAAACAAAGAGCTGGCTCTTTGAGAAAGTCAACAAGATAGACAAACCTTATCCAAGTTAAGTAGAAGTCACAGAGAGAATATCCAAATTAGTAAAATCAGAAATGAAAAGGGTATATAACAACAGACACCAAGGGAATCTAAGAATCATTAGGTTGTAGACAGAAGTTTCTGTCCTGCCACCAACTCCCAAATACCCAGCAGCAGCTTCCCAAATAATTGAGAGGCTTAATATAAATTATAAATGATAGGCCAGTAGCTCAGGCTTATTACTAACTAGCTCTTTCACTTAAATTAACCCATAATTCTTATCCATTTAGCCTTGTGGCTTGGTACCTTTTCTCAGTATGGCGTTCTCATCTTGCTTCCTCTGTGTCTGGCTGGTGACTCCTGACTCTGCTCTTCCTCTTTCCGGCATTTTTAGTTTGGCCTTCCCACCTAACTTCCTGCCCAGCTACTAGGCTGTCAGCTTTCTATTAACCAATGAAAGTAATACATACTCATACTGTAGAATAGGATTATTCCACAGCATTAGGTCATACTTTAAAAACCTGTACTCCCCAAATATGTAAAATCTAAATGAAATAGCAATTTTCTTGATATATACCACTTGCCAAAGTTAAATCAAGATCAGATAGACAACTTAATAGACCTAGAATCCCTAAGGAAATAGAAGCAGTCATTAAAAGTCTACCAACAAAAGAAGTCCAGGGCCAGATATTTTTAGCCCAGAATTCTACCAGATATTCAAAGAATTGCTTCCAATACTCCTCAAATTATTCCACAAAATAGAAACAGAAGGAACAAGCAAAATACATTTTATAGGACCACAGTCACACTGATACCCAAACCACACAAAGATTCAACACAGAAAGTGAATTACCGATCATTTTCCCTTATGAACATAGATACAAAAATACTCAACAAAATACTTGCATATAAACAAGCTGAAAGAAAAAAAAAACACATGATTATCTCTTTAGATGCTGAAAAATGTCTTTGACAAAATCCAATACCCCTTCATGATAAAAATCATGGAGAGATCAGGGATACAAGGGACAAACCTAAACATAATCAAGACAATTCACAGCAAACCTACAGCCAACATCAAATTAAATGGAGAGAAACTCAAAGCAATTCCACTAAAATCAGGAACAAGACAAAGCTGTCTGTCTACTCTCTCCATACCTGTTCAGTATTGGACTGGAAGTTCTAACCAGAGAAATCAGACAACTGAAGGAGATCAAGGGGATACACATTGGAAAGGAAGAAGTCAAAGACTGATTTTATAGGATCTTCAAATCTTCCCTCAGATGTCACCCTCTGAATGACACCACACTGAACACCTATTTAAACAGCGTCGTTAGGGCAGGGTGGATGGCTGAGACTCTGAGAACACCTTCTGCTCCTGACAGAACCAAGTTCAGTTCCCAGCACCCAACCCAGGGGATCTGAACCCTCTTCTGACCTCCAGGAACCCTGCACTTCCCTGAACACACTCGCATGGATGCCACATATCCACTGTGGTGGATTCTGTGAGAAATGTCCCCATAGTGTTGAGTAGTTGAACTTTGTTTCCTAGTAGGTGGTGCTGTTTGGGGAGGTTGAGGTTTCAGAGGTGTGGCCTCGCTGGACAAAATATGCTACTTGGGGAGGGAGGGGTTGAGAGTCAAACCATCTGCCTCCATTTTGCTCTCTCTTTGCTTCCTGTTTGCAACTGAAGCTGTGAGCTCTCAGCTTCCTGCTCCCCCACCATGCCTGCAGCTCTGCCCTGCTTGCCTGCTGTGATGCACTCTTATCCACTGGAGCTGTAGCCCAAACAAACCCTTCTAAATGTTGCTTTGGTCATGGTGTTTTATCACAGCAACAGAACAGTAATTAACACAAACACATAATTAAAAAATAATTTTTGAGACGGAGTCAGTATGTAGACCAGGCTAGACTTGAACTCACAGATATCCACCTGCCTCTACTTTGAAAGGGCTAGGAATAAAGCATGTATGTGCCAGGTTGCCACACTAAAAAATATTAATAAATTTAATAAAAGACAGCTCTCTGCACTGTTCCTCTCCCCTGCACTCTGGACACCTTCCCTTCTGCCCTCCACCTCCTGACACAACCTGTCCTTGTTTATTCCCTTACACTGTATCACAGGCATCTTCCCACCACAGCACTTGCTCCAGGAGACCAGCAACTCTGTATCACTTCCTAGTGTGTCTTAGAAACAGGACTTACTTCATCTCACATCTGGATCCGGCTCTGTGGGCTGATCACAATGGACACTGCTGTGTCCCCTGCTTGAGGAGTGGATTTCCTCCACCCCAGATGGAGACAGTGACAGCAGACCAAGGAAAACATCC
>CABHPP010017036.1:0-15780 GCA_902168425.1 Peromyscus attwateri | reverse complement strand
CCTGCTCCCTCCTTGCCATGTTGACAGCTTCCATTTCAGCCCAAGAGCCCATCCCAAGCTCTGTCTCCTTGACTATTTCCTAGTACACACCCAGAGAAGGCTAACCACCTGCTTTAAAATCCCATTTCTTACAAATCTTGTATTTAGCTTATCGCTCAAGGTCCTCAACTATTTATGTCAATTTACCTCCCCAAGTTAATTTTTTCTATTATGTATTTAGTGATTCAATGCTTTTAAACTTTGGACTTAGTTTGTCAAAAGAAAATTCAATTTACATTTCCTCTAGTGGCATTTTCATTTTCTCTGTTTTCTAATTATTTGTGTATTATCATATGCTACTAATTTGATCTCCTTCTCATGTCTAGTGTAATATTTTACTGTTTAAATGATTTTAGAACAAAATGAGACATTGACAAGAATGACAATCACTTCTATAGTATATTAAACAGATTTCATTTTCTTGAAGCTTATTCATCCAATGACTACTACCATAGCATTGTTGAATACATAAACTCATTAGCTAATAATTTGTGTTTCATAGGTTTTATATAATTTCACTGAGTAGAATGAATTTTCTAAGCATATATCTTATTTTTAATGTGTCTGATGGGTTTTAGTGTACTGCTCAGTGCTGATTTCACCTTTTCCTATGCTTTATGCCTTCAGACAAATTATTTTACTTTAATTTCTAATATGTAAAGTGGAGAATGAAAATAATACTTGCCAATGTCCTTAAAAAGCTACGAGAATCAGGTGAAATTCTGTATGTAAAGTTCTTATGTAATAGTGAAAGCAACAGATAATTTTATTTCCATATAGCTTCTGAATCCAGTGCCTAACATATTTCTAATAATTGCTTCTTTAATTAATTTATGAATGATTGGGAATCATTCTTTCCTTGGATTCTTTGATGTCAACTATATAATATATATTTATATATTATGATATATAATATATATATATATATATTATTGGTAAGTGTTTTTTTAGGAAACAAAACCAAAACTAGAATCAGCCCTCTTTACACCCAAGCCACAAACCTCTCTTCATGTTGTTGAACAAGAGAATATTCACAAACATAGTGAAACATTATATCAGGTTGCTTCTCCTTAACAGTACAAATATACTTTTCATCACTATACCTTGCTAGCATTGTTATGATTACCAGTCAACAATAACTTTGTCAAGTACCTCATTATCATGATATGCCCATTTGCACAAAAGCAGGCCAAGCAGGCACTGTTACACATGCCCACCACCTCTGCTTGCAATATGAAAGAGGTCTCTGTGATGTTGTGAACATAAAGGCAGGTCTGGGACGGCAGTGAGAAGACTTTGGCTTGTTTTTCTGAGCAGATTATTGTATACTGATGGTCGCCTGTTTCTTGGGGTGAAGTGGAGTAGTTCATAACCAGTTTCCTTTTCCATGTCTTTTCATTTTCATCTGTGTTGTTTGGATCCCTCCATACTTCATAGGGAGGCTGCATTAAACTGCCAGTTCTGTCCATGCAGGAAAATGTTAGCACAGCTCCTTTCAATGAGAGGAATGTACCTATAAAAACAATTCACATCACTCACATGTGAGGTCCTTTCTAAAGCATCTATTTATTACTCATCGATGGGCAATAAACATTTTACATCATGATAATTTATAGGAATAGTTTTGTAATACTGTAACATTATACAAAAATCTGTATGTTTGTGAGTTAATCTGCTGTAACAACTTGGGATTAATAAAATTTTAGATCAGCTACAGCTGGTAGTTTCTACTACAGCAATTCGGCATAATGATATTAGAACTGAGGAACAAATACAATGTGATCAATTACAAAGTGTGGTAATTAGGGGTTCAACAAACTCAGCTTCAAATCTAATCCTCTCTCTAGCTTGCTTGAATCATGTTATTTATCATCTCTGGGATAAATTTCATTAATTGTTAACAAGGAAACTGTAACATTAATACATAATCAGGACACACAATAGTCCATTTGTTAGATTAGTATCACACAGGGACTTGCTCCAAGTGCAAAACTCAGACTATCTTAGACTTACTGAACCAGAGTATCTGGCGTGGGGTCCTTTGAGCCACATCACAGCAATACCTTCAAATGATTCTGATACAAGCAAAAGTGACAGTGTAGAAGGAGACACATAGTATGTATGTGCATTCCAACTCTCCAGTTCAATGACTGAATGCACTTCAAACTTCCATATTACTGGTAAGAATTTGTTTCTAGTACTAACAAGATTATCTACGTGAAAACATTCCTTAAGAAAAGGAAAGTGAGGTTTTATTTTTATAGTACCCTTTTTAGCTACTGATTCAACCTCCTTACTAGTTCTGGGCTTTCTTTCTACTGACTGTTCACTCTTTCTACCGACTCAAGCTTTGGTGCTCTGTGTATTTCCAATGCTGTATTCATTTCCTTTAGGTTATCCAGTTTGTTGGAATACCAGGGTAACACAACCTCACACCTGTTAGGATAACAATGATAGCATGGCGTGGAGAAACTAAAACATACACTGTTGGTGTACCCGTACATGTGGCAGTGCAATGGACATGTGTCCAAGAATGGAGTCCTGTGAGAATTCTGAGCGCTTGTGAGAAAACTCCAGGAAAACAAGAGTCATGTGACCTCAGTTACTTCAAAACATGGAATTGTTCTTGGAATGTATTTTTTGCCTCTCCTGAGTATAGCAGATAGGAGTGAGTTTACCTCAGATTATTCATTACAGCTGGCTATTGTTTATATGTCTCTATGGAAAAACATGTTTTTGCCATGTACAGTTCGTCCTTGTGATTGTATATAGCTTGAACTCATGAGAACTTTACTCAGGTGACCTCTCTCTTTTTTTTTTTCGATTTTTTTAAAAGATCTATTTATTTATTATGTATACAGAAGAGGGCACCAGATCTCATTACAGATGGTTGTGAGCCACCATGTGGGTGCTGGGAATTGAACTCAGGACCTCTGGAAGAGCAGTCGGTGCTCTTAACCTCTGAGCCATCTCTCCAGCCCAGGTGACCTCTCTTAACCCTCAGGGTATAAAGTGTCTGATGCTCTGAATAAAGTTGGCTATTGCAAGAGACTTGAGTCTGCCTCAGTTTTAGGCTTCATTCTCCCAGGTTCCACCGCCAATTAGAGCAGTAAACAGACATGGAAAGGGTGAGGAGATTTTCCCAAACAAATTAAAAACGGAACTAGCATATAATCAAGTAATACAGCTTTGGGGTTGTATCCCAGGACTGTGAGGACATGCATACTCCTATGCAGCACTATTCACACTGGTGAAGATGTGGAAACAACCTAAGTCTCCAGCAGATGAATGGATAAAAATGTGATATATAGATGTAATTGCAACATTGTTCAATCTTAAAAGAAAGCAGCTCTCTAATGTTCAAAGACATTGATGAACCTTGTGGGTATTACATTTAGTGAAATAAGCCAGTCACAAAAGGACAAATACTGCATGATTTTTACTAATATAAGGCATTTAAAACAGTTAAACTCATATATGCTAAGAATAAACTGATGGTATCCATGAATGGGAGGAAGGATAAGGATGAGTTGCTAATAAACCAATACAACATTTAAATGATGTAAGGTAAGTTGTAGAGACATGCTGTGCAGTACTATATTATAGATAATAATACCATGGGGGTTTCCATAACTTGACAGCAGTACTATATTATAGATAATAATACCATGGGGGTTTTACCAAGTTTCCATAACTTGAATGGGGTCAGTGGGTACAGAACGGACACTGGATATGGCAAATAAATGAGAACCAGAACAACAATTGCAGAGTCAATCAATGAGCTGTGAGGAGGAAAAGTACAGTTTCCATTCTCAGTTGGAACTTTCTGTCATCTTTTTTGCTTATGAAATTCTACTCTCTTTTCCTTTTCTCTGCTATAAATTTGGCTTCCAGTTACTCTTTTTTCCTTTCAATGGTGAATTATAAAGCAAACATGAACTTAGTATCATAGTTTTCGTCTTTTTAATTAATGAATTTTGAAGAGCAGTGTCATGTTTGCAGAAAATTGAGCAGATCATATATAGTGCCCATATATCTCGTCCTTCATTTCTCTTATCATTAACATCTTGTATTAATAGGCTGTATTTGTTATAACTGACTAAATGATGTTGGCACATTAAGGATAGCTAATATTCTAAAATAATAGTAGGATACCAACTTGGAAAATTAGAGAAGACAGATTTCCTATTGGATCATGTGTAGTAGATAGGGGGAAACCTTGCAAACCAGATGCCAAAAGTCCTATCTGCATTTATTTTTATTTTGCCATCATTTTATAGTTTGCTTGAATGGCAGGATATCTCTATAAAGTTGAGAGATGGTATGTTAGTTCAGGAAATTATTTCTACTTAGAAAAGCATATCTGCTGTAATTTCAGATCTGAAAACTGTCTTCTAACTGTGGCTTTAGGCTTATGTGACAGGGAAATTTGATTTAACCTCTGAACTTGAGAGGAATGCTGAAGAGGACAAAAAAGGCCTTGTGCACACAGATAAGCACTGGAGAAGCCAGGAGAGTTAAGCACACAGCTCACCTCTTCAATGGAATGAGGTGCATAGGGGCTCTTCCTGGAATGCCAGGGATGACGTAGTTTTACAACTTGGCGATCCTTTGCTGTGTGATGAGATAGGCTCTGCCTGTATCTTCTAGAATTTTTGTTTTTACTTATTCCAGACCCTTCCCCCTTAAAACCTTGAGTATTACTTCTAGGCCATGAAACCCATTCTAATGAGTGATGTCACGTATACTTTACAACAATGCAAGTGACTTCTATGTTATCTTAGGGCCAAGCCAATCTTGACACCCACGGGCATTATGGTTACCTCCATCACTCCCTTATCTTGAGCACTGTCTCTAAGTCAATGAGAAAGCACCTACGGATGAAGCCATATGTACTTGGCAAAGAGCTTCAACGTAAACATGTCTTAAATTCTTGTGCACTTGGGGCTGAGTTAATTGGTATCTGAATACTTTTTTCCCCAAATTGTGTTTGCTAAAGTAAAATAATGACTAAATATAAATAAAACAATGCTAAAGTAAAATAATCTGGGCCAAACTCTTAAAGTCCTGGTCCAGCATCGGTTATAACAGAATCGGGCCAAGTTTCATTCTTACCTCATCCTGCTCACGATTTCCCAGCCTGCTGTGAAGCCTGCAAGGGAACCCCACAGAATGCCTGGCAAATATTGGATGTCCAATATATGTAATGATTAAGTAAAAGAACAGATTTAAATTGATACTTAATCATTCATTCTAACCTCACTGATCTGACTCTAACTTCAGCAGAATTAAAAAAAAAACAAACATATTTTCTTAAAATTAGGAATGCAGTAAAATGTATTTTTCTCTATGCCATATCGGCTTAAAATAAAGCATTTGTTCTTAGTAGTTTAGAGATAAGGTTTCCTGAATTTGCCACACTCACAGAGCAGACTATTCTGCCTGCCATTTATCTATATGTATGCAACACAAGTTAATACAAAAACCCAACTCTCTCTAACCTGTCATGCTATATGGACTGTTTAAAAATAAAATATCTTACCCTATGTATTCATAACATTCTTTTTTAGCTTAATATACCTAAAACATTTATTATATGTATGAAAGAGAGAATAAAATTAACAATTAGAATCTGTTAAAAATATTCAAAGGAATGTCAAGGGAAACCACACATACCTTTTTTTAAAAAGAAAGAAAAAAAGATAATTCAGGTAGAGTAGAACATGCACCTAAGCAGAATTCTTGAGGTTCTATCATGAAAGGAAAGAAAGACTTCAGATATCCGCTTTAGGTAAGATTACTTCTACTTTGATGATTCTGATTTCTTCAAGAAGGATGTAAAAATACTCATAGGTTCTGGGTTGGCATAGAACTTTGGAAAGTGCTTCAAATAATTAAAAATAAATCAAGCTGTGCAGTAACATTTATCCCACTACTTTAGAGAAGCTGGATTCTCACCTAGAAACGACTCAACTCTACTCTTACCCTGAGAACTGGTAAGTAACAGTACGGTAAGTGTTGGAAGAATATTTGAGTCATGAATTCAAGTTGTCCATATTACATATGAGGCTTATACTCCTCAACTTTGTCTGAAATAATGCATATCATCAATTCTTAGTATCTGAAGTTGAATAAGTAGCCATGAGGGAATGAGTGAATCAAAACTCTTACCGCTTGGCAACACCATCACCGGCTCTGTAAACCTCTGTTCGTCTGATGATGATAGGTTCAGGGAGATGAGTAATACCATTCCCAGACTTGTTCCAACAAAGAGACAAGGGGAAACAGTAGAGTCATTCTTCCGTGCGAAGGATTCCATGAAATATAAAGCTGTAACGGCTTCTTTGGAGTCTTTGTCAATACTGGAGATGCTAGAGCTCCTGGAGCGGTTATAGGAATTCTCTCTGGCTTCTATGAGCATTTAAAAAACAAAATTAAGCGTTAGTGAATCTATAAAACAAATCAAATTTCATACCTGAAAACCATAATTAGGAGAGAAAGAAAAGTTGAATTCTTTGTTTACTGGCATGAAGGGCATTTTTATCCAGGGTGCCAGCTCATTTTGAAGGAGAATCTGAAGTCTATATGTGTTGCATATAAGGAAAAGTTAAAACCAAAACTCCAGTCTCCTGAGTTCTAGTACACCATTTTTCTTTTCTACATTTCCTGAAAGATCAGTTAAAATTCTAATCAGGGTGGAAATAAAACCTTAAATCTAAATAGTCAAGATTACAACATTTTCTAATATCACTTAATTGTTTTTTCCTTACCATCTTTTGAACATAGAAACCATACTAATGATTCCGTGGCAATTCACACTTACCAGCAGTATCATGGTTACCCAAATGAAAGGACCAATCTGGATCATAAACATTCTGTGACAAACATACTGTATACCCTATGCAATTGAAGCTATAAAAATTGGAGTTTTAACTTCAGTACAAAAATGTGAATGTGATTTATGTAAACCTGTTTTGAGCTACCTGCCTACCATCCAAGTCCAGGTCTAACTTTGCCAAGCACAAAATAGACTGTGCCATCCCATTAACGCTGGCTTTCCTGAGAAGGCTTCAGCCTGCTTAGAAAAGAAACAACAGCAGCATAGTTTTGGGTGCTCTTGCTTTCTCAACACCTGCACATGTGCACCCTCTGAGCATCAATTCATCTGTCTGTGAAACAGTAATACATGGGTTGGCATTGCTCGAGTACAGGCTCCTAGTGTTTTTTTCTACTGTCTTCACTCACCTTTTCCTCTTCATAGATCTGCGTGTGTCTTGATAATTTTCACAGATGAAATGAGAGGTCTTCAAAATATATTTAGAAGGAACAGAATGCAATATTTCTAATTTCCCCTTATATCCTTACCAAATTTATAAAAAATAGCTTACAAAATTTAGAGATGAGACAGAAGTTAGATTATCATCTGTAGACTTTACAAATTTAAAGACAGAATTATAACTAAACTGTTTTCTACCACAAACTAGAGGCAGAAATATCTACAACTCAAAAATCTGCAGCATTCATTCCAGTGATTATTCTCTTTCTTTTAGAACTCTTACACATTGCAACATTACTCCTATTGCAACATTTGTAGTTGATCTACATCTTCAAAACTTCACTCATGATTTATTACCATTCAACACTGATACTCACAAACACCTATTAGAAATATAATGTAGTTATTTCCATGTCTACTGGACCAGATTTAGCATGGCATAATGCTAAACAACTGAATAATGAATTCATGAAAAACATTTTTGAAGAACAATAATAGATTGTTGTTTGAAAATTTAAAGGATAGTATAGAGTTACTATAGCCAAATCTTTCTATTACTTCCCCGCTTCTCCTAGAATCTTTATTACCGAGAGAATAAAAGGAAACTTAAAAGGCTCTGTTTCTTTTCCTGCTCTAAACAGTCTTGACTTTTCCCTCTTTCATTTGACTCTCCATCCTCATAATTATTTTATAAATAAGGAAAAAATCCTTCCTTTAACAATTTACAAAGATTAAAACTTTATTTATTTATGTATTTATTATTTATTAATTTTTTGTGGCACTGGGGATATATTCTGGACCTCACGCAGACTGGGTAAGTGCTCAGCCACTGAATTATATCCCCAGACCCTTTCATACTTTATTCTTTGAGACAGGGTCTTGGTAAATGGTCCAGACTGGCCTTGAGCCCCCTCTGTAACCCAGGCATGTCTTGAAGTTACAATCCTCCTGCCTCAGCCTCCCCAGCAGCTGGGATTACAGGCCTGTGCCACCAGACCCGGCTAAGATTCTAAACTTTAAAATTTAAAAATGTGTCTTTTTAAACTTGGTTATATTCATTTGACAGTAGAGGGAATTAAGGTTGCAGTTACAGATTATCTCCTCTTGTACAGCCTAGCTACAGTGGAATCATTTTTTTCTTTGTTTAGAGATAAGGAAGGAGGTGGAGTGGGGAATAGAATTGGAGTTATGGCCACAGCCCAACAGGATCTCAGTTTTTCAATGTCATGTAGTTTTTATCATCTTTTAAATGTAACTTCCATTTCTTGTCTCCCGCACCTGTTACCATGATAAAGCAAGTTTTTAACTGTACTCACAAAAATTGACATGTGTATCCTACCTTCAGTTGTAACTGGTAAAGAAATCTCCATGCAAGCAGCTGACTGTGCCTTTCTAAATGGTGGTCTTCCAGGACCCCAGCGATTTACTTTTGAAACGTCAGCACTGGAAAGACGTTTTCCAGAACTGCAACTCTGAGAGGTTGGACTTGTGCAGTGTCCATTTACATGGTCTGTACCAAGAGGAAGAAGGCAGAATAAATATCATAATTAACTCTTCAGATGAGGAAATCCAAAGGCATAGGTTAAAAAAGGGAGGAACAAGAATTCCTCTTCTTCCAACCCATTTGCATATGACTAGTTTCTTGTTATTTTAAGATTTAGTTACAATTTCAGGTTATAAAAAAAAATCAAAATACTTATTATGCATAGGACACATTTTCATAATTTAATTATCATTGCTTGAAATGTGCTGTATATACCTACTATGTATTTAATATGTTGTTGAATGGCAATATGAAATAAATTTTAATAATGTATTTTTGTCACATTATTTGAACAGATCCAATTTATGTAAGTTTTGGAAGTCTGTCCTTTACTTGGAGTTTCAGATATAGAACAATAGCATCATACTATGCACTTGAGAACAGGACTTAAGGACACTGGTTTGAAGCTAGGATGCCTTCATGCAAATTCCAGTTCTGACACTAATTAGTTCTGCCCTACTGATGTCTTCATACTGTGGTTTCTTCTGTAAATTTAGAATATTATTACCTATTTCATGCAGTTTCCATAATTTTTTGGAATACGTGTCCTACACAGAGGACTACAATAGACAATGAATAAAATTATTACTCGTTTCAGAGCAAAAAATTATTTATGTATAAAATGGTCATCAAATGTCTGTGAAAGTTAGGGCATCATTTTAAAAACTTGGGGCTAGAGTAGACCTTAATGGTAAGAAGCTTATTTAGCATGGGCAGATTTTCTTATTTTGCTTAAAGTTAATAAATTGCACTTGAAATATCATTCATAGTTCTGCAATATAAAGAATGCATTATGGAGCATTCTGTTCTGGCCTTCCTTGAGGTAGCACTACATGGAAATGCCTACAGGCAATGTTGAACATGTGGAACTGACGATCCGTTATAGCCTTTCTGTATTGCACAGTTTTAAAGCTAAAATTGCATATTTCCTGGGTCACTTTGCAGCTACTTAAGGCAGGAATTATTTCTCACCATTTTAGTGTACTAGAAATTTTCCTATTAATTTTTAAAATGAGAGTTAACATTTATCAATATTTAAATGGTGGGCATTGTGTATATATGTGTGTGTATTATTTCATTTAATTTTCAAATAATCCTGTAAGATAATTTATTATTATTATGACATTATAAATGAGAAAAATGAACATAAAAATGAGATTTCCCATCAGACAAGAATCTAAACTGATTTTTTAATTGATATATATGCTTAAACACCGGATTATAGAGTTAGCTAAAATATTTGGGGGTGATACTTTCGAAAATATATGTAGTAGTGCTTGAAAAGCTGATGAGGTCCATTGAAATTTAGTCACCTTGGAATCAAAGCATTTTTCATCTTGAATAGAAATTCAGAAATCTCAGCTAAAAGGCAGAAGTAACGAAGAGCCAGACACTGAAGAGGAAGTCAAGAGTTCTGTTCCTCCTTCTCCATCATAAAAAGGAGAAACAATAAGGGCAACAGTTGGCACCACCAACCCAGTGAGTTGGGAAACTGCAATGGCAACTGCAAGCTGGGTGGTGGTGGCGGCGGCGGCGGCGGCAGTGGCGCATGCCTTTAATCCCAGCACTCGGAAGGCAGAGGCAGGCAGATCTCTGTGAGTTTGAGGCCAGCCTGGTCTACAGAGCAAGTTCCAGGATAGGCTCCAAAAGCTACAGAGAGAAACCCTGTCTCAAAAAAAAAAATGGCAAATGCTTTAGATATATAATTTACAACAATACCCCCATCTTCATACAGCATCAGAAAAACCCTGCTCTCTCTATGGTAACTTGCTTTAGGGCCTATGGCTTATCCACCATGCCCAGCATACTTTCTCTTTTTTAATACATGATAGATGGTCTACATAGATAAGAATTGATATAAGAGAGGAAAAAAAATTAGACATAGCTCAGACAGTCAACTTGGAAATTTATGTTAATAAAACGGTGTTAAATCAAAAGAAAAGCAAATCTAGCTATCAACAATATGAACACTGTCATATTGTTCACTACATAGGCTAACCCAGAACCAGTTTTTATCTGGTTTTGCTTGGCTTCTTTCACTCATCATGGTTAGTCAAGATTCTTTCTTGTTGTATGTATCAAGCAGTTATTTATTTTCATTTCTGAGGAATATTCCATTCTCTGGGTATGCCACTTTGGTTTAATTATTTATCCTTTAATGAATATTTTGGATCTTCCCAGTTCTTAATTATCTTTTAAAGAGACTTCAAAACGTTAATATTTTGAACTTACTAGAATTTACCATTTTTAGTCGTCTTCATTTTCTGGATATATTGAGATTTCTCTTGGTATTGTTTTCCTTTTTCTGACATCTGGGTTTTTGAGTGTTGGATTCTTTCAGAGGGGTGTGTGTGTGTGTGTGTGTGTGTGTGTGTGTGTGTGTGTGTGTATGTGTGTTGCTCAGGCTGCCCTCAACCTTGTGGTATTTTTGTTTTCCTTTTCAATTGTTAGGAATGTTATAGACATGTGCCACCATACATGACTTTAGCTTTTCTATACCCAACAAAAGCATTTATTTCACTTTCATTTTGAACAATATTCCTATTGGTTATAAAATTTTAGGTTGAATGTTTTCCCTTCAGTAACTTGAACATACTCTTCTACTGTCTCCCAGCTTTCATTTTCTGTGGAAAAATCTGCTTTATTCCTGTTTTTGCTTCTTGACATATGAAAATGTCATCTCCCGCA
The DNA here is from genome assembly GCA_902168425.1 of Peromyscus attwateri. Taxonomy (NCBI): domain Eukaryota; kingdom Metazoa; phylum Chordata; class Mammalia; order Rodentia; family Cricetidae; genus Peromyscus; species Peromyscus attwateri. The sequence continues at coordinate 4,234 of CABHPP010017036.1, read as the reverse complement.
CCTCTGGCTAATTGGCTTTTAAAGAATTTCAATTATGATGCACTTCATACAATTTTCTCTATATTTCTCATGCTGGGGGTTTATTATGCTTCTTGAAACTGTGAATTTTTATTGTTTATCAAATTAGGAAATTGTTCAGCATTATTTATTCAAACATTATTTAGCCCCCACCTCATTCTTTTCTCTTCTTCTAGAATTCTTACAGCATATGCATTAGGTGGCACAGAGTTTCATTCTAAACAGTAAATTTTTGAGTTCATTAATGCTGTCCTTATGAGTATCAGTTCTTTTTATTAAGCCCATTTAGTGCATTTATCATCTCAAAGAAAATATTTTCTATCTCTAAAATTTGATTTAGGTCTTTTTATAATTTTATGTTTCCTTTTGACATCTCTGGACCTTTATCTCCCTCTGCAGTATATTTAAATAGAAGTTCACTAATCCTAGCCTACCTGTAATTTCTATGTCAGTTTCTATTGATTGATATTTTCTCTTCTTCATAGGTTCTAGACACTGTTACATGTTAGTCTTTAAATTTTTCCAGTATTCTTTAAAGATGCTTCAGACTTTTTCCAGGAAAATTTTTTAGAAAGGTATTTTTACTTTTATTTTAAAAGAATTCTATATCCATATTAACTTTTATAAAGTGTTCAGAATAGCATATGGGCAAGTGAAGTGAATGACAATGATATATGGAATAGCTGTTATATGACACTGCAACTGTAAAGCAGTATGGTGCTAGCTAAAAGAGAATTTGGATTAGTTGTAAAGGTATATCATAAATTTTAAGGAAACTACTGAAAAAGTAAAAAATGTAGTACAATTGAACCATTAGTGTAAAAGAGTGAAAAGAGAAAATGGTTGATTCTTGCATTGCTCTCCTTGCCTCCCACCTCTAAGCTGTGCAGCCTAGGGTAGGTAGGAGACAAAATTAAGCCAAGACTTTAGATTTGAATCCTAGTCCCAGGCCTGCAATGGAGAAATCCAATACTGAGCAAACTATTGCTCAACCACAGCACCAGACAAAACTTGTAGACTGAACAACTAATAGTGTATTAGAAAAGGTGGCTATCTCCCTCTACCACCCTCCTCCGACTGGCAACACAGACTGGAAAGCAGGTCTCCATCCGCAGAGACAAAAGTAGCACAGGGCTTTGTTTAGAACCCAGTGCTATGCTTGGTATGCAATTCAGTATCTGGTAAGAGTAAAAGACCTGTAGGCAGATTAGAGCTCACAAACCAAGCTTATAGACAACCATAAGGCAAAGACTGATGGGACAAACTGTGATTTTATTCTGTCATTTCCAGCCTTAGAATGAGCCAAGGACACCCACCTTTCCCCTGAGACTGCAGACTCAACAGATATGAGACTCAGGTGTTATCCAGTTTAACATCAGCATAAGTTGTCTTTGGGGCTGTGCTCAACATCCCTAAACTGGGAGAACTCAGCTATTGGCAGGTGCTGATAAACACAGCTCTAACTGCCTTGGTATTGGGCAAACACCTATACTCCATTAGGAAAGACTCGCATTTTACCCTCTATCACTGCCAGGCAGGGCATGGTCTTGGTGGACCCCTGAGACTGTACAGGTTCTTATGATGACGATACTCTGTTATGACTCATTTAGCATCAGGATAGATAGTTAAGGGATTCTTTTCACATCATTACTTCAACCTTGGGCAGCATTGTATGGTAGAAGACTCCATTCACTGGTGGGTAGGGCAAGGTAATAGGGTTAAGACTGCCATCAAGTTGGTGCTATACCAATAAAACAGAATTGTTAGCTGATTCTAACAGTTTTGTTCCTTAGTACTGTCTGCAGATTGGAATTTCTGAAATGACTCCAGGGCTAGAGGAAAGTAAATAGCCATTGTATGTCTGCTTTTCATTCCAGCTAGCAGCACCTGTGATTATTTGCAGTGATCTTTGCCCACAAGTCTACCTCAGCAATGGGTAATATGTTGGTTAGTTTTCTGTTATCCTGACACAAGCCCTGGTCACCTAGGAAGAGGAAACTTCAACTGAGAAAATGCTGTGGACATGCTATGGCACAGAAACCTGGTGTTGATCCATGTATGGCAACTGAGCATAGCCAGGCAGAATCTGAAGTGCCTGACCTTAGACATTAATTGTGTAGAGAAGTCTTTGGGCCTATCATGACCCCATGGAGATATTTGTTGGGCTAGATTACTCTTCCTAGGTGTTTTTATCTTACATTCTGAACAATACACCAAGGTGTATTTGGGGACAAACCTTGGTGTTTGGGTTGGCCATAAAACTGAGATAGTGACAATAGACCAAGACCAGACTCTTGCCCCATTTAGGCCCAGGTGCCATCCTGTCATGAAATAAGGCCAATGACTACAGGCATAGAGAAAATAAGCAGCCTGCCTAGAATTTCCTGAAAAACAGGAAGAAACAAAGCCAGAATAAAATGTCTGGAATAACTAACCTTTAATGCCTAGACAAAAAAATATCAAGAGGTTTGGAAATCCATGATCTCAGTGAATAGGGTCCTAGAAACAGACCTGAGAGCAAACCAGAATGGGAAAACTTAGAGAAATGGAAATGGCTGTTTTAAAGGACACAGTGAACTTGAAGAAAACACAAAGATTTTGGTCTGAATTATTTTCTATGGCCTCTGTACTTGAGGTAACATTACTTGTGACACAGATTACTATACCTAAAGTTGAGTAATCAACAACACAGCTTGGCCTAATGAAGTAAAGATTATAGATAAAGCAAACATCTAAGATGACTACAATTTATGAGATTGACTACACAATTCCCCTTGTATTTATAGTTATTTGCATTTGATGAATTCTTTGTCATATTTAAATTTTGGTTAGAAAGGGAACTTTTAAAGAAGTTACTATAGTACTTTCTCTTTTTTATTACTAAAATATTGCCTATTTTAATTTCTTCTAATTGCACTACAGAACATTTTAGATACTAATTAAATCAAGAAACACCAGTACTTAAAGTAAGACATTATGAATGTTGTTATTAGACATTGATGCCTTTGTATAATTTGGAAAAAAGAATTAACCCAAATCTTTGGGTATTTCTAACTAGAGTAAATGGAGTTGAAGTTTAATTGAAGGACCAGAATTTTGTTTTATCTAAATTATATTGAATAATGAGAATATAGGTATATATTCCTAAAGACAATGAGAAAATTTAAGTCTTTCAGGTATTATTTTAAAGCAACTAGTCAAAACAAAAATGTATGATCAATGAAAAGGCATTATATTTTTATTTATAACTTCCTTAAAACCAAGACCAGTAGGTATTTCTTTCTTTTTTAAAAAAATATTGATTTATTATGTATACAGTGTTCTGTATGCATGTCTGCCTGCAGGCCAGAAGAGGGCATTAGATCTCATTACAGATGGTTGTGAGCCACCATGTGGTTCCTGGGAATTGAACTCAGGACCTCTGGAAGAGCAGCCAGTGCTCTTAACTGTCGACCCATCTTTCCAGCCCAGGTGTTTCTTTCTTAATGGCCTTTTCCAGCCAGTCTTCTCTCCTGAAGAAGACTGCTGTCCTGCTCACTTCTCAGCTTCATCTACATCAGATCATAGGAATGAACTTCCCAGTTATAAGGGACCCTAATATCTAATAAATAATATGTGACCCCCACATGCATAAAATGTGGTGCTTGGCCAACAGGAAGAACTGTGAACAATAACTTCTGAAAAGGAGCTGGACTTGGTTGTGAATGAAAAATTCCTGAAAGAATCTTTGTCTATAGGGACTGATTGGCTGATTAGAATTTCAGTACCATGGAGAGATTGGAATGTTTCAGGTCCAGAGGCTAATTATCCTATCTTAGGCTAAATTGCCTCCCACTCCTACCTCTGTCTGAACTAACATCTTGTAACAATAAATAAAAGCCTTTTAGAATCTACTGACTTAGCAGGCAATTAGCTTCTACCAAACCAAAATCTAAGAATGCCATCAGCATATTGAGCCTATAGAAAAGCATACTTCACCTCAATGTATCTGCCTCTCTGGTGTACCCACAAATATACTTCAAACTTGCTTTGATTTACGACTTTCTCTGTTCTGTAAAACTATATGAAATTGCTTCCATGTTTGAACATGGAATTTAGGGTAACCTAAATCTGTGTTCCAAGGCTGGTTAGTCAAAATGGCTCTAGAATAAACTATCTCTTTTTCCTTTAGAAAGAAAGAAAGAAAGAAAGAAAGAAAGAAAGAAAGAAAGAAAGA
>CABHPP010017032.1:0-27204 GCA_902168425.1 Peromyscus attwateri | reverse complement strand
CACACACACACACACACACACACACACACACACACACACACAATGTGGACCTCTTTGAAAGCCAAACTAGTGAAAGCCAAATCTGAATAGTGCACTTCCATGACTTTACTGATTTCCTTGGATCCTTTAGTTTCCTTGGCTTCTGGCTCACCTTGTCTTCTCTTCTGCCTGTAGTATCACATATAAACATATTTAAGAAATATTACTCAGACAGCTGAGTTCCCAAACAGGAGTACATTTGAGTCAACTGGAGGTCTAGTTAGAGCATGTATTTCTGAGCCACACACACGCAGTACTCCTTATTGTCCATGACTGGGAAGCTTTGTACACCAGCTCTGTGAATACACCAACTATACCCTCCCCCAACTCCTGTGGCTTCTCCCCAGTCCCCTAGAAGTCTTCAGACTGCAAGCCTTTGGATTGTCTGCCCATCTGCTCTAACCTATCAGCTTGCTCTCTAACCCAAACCTGAGGCTGCCTAGATCACCCACACTTTGCTCCACACTGTTCTTTCCCAGTTGCTCATTGATGCAAAGGTCTCTTCCTTTCTGCCCCTTTTTTTCTTTGCTGGTAGCTCTCTTTTTTCCTGCTTCATTCACATTTCCCCCACCCCTGCCCCGTTTATATCTGGCTAGTACTGAGTGATCCTTCACATTTCCTCTCATGTGTGACTTCCATGGAAACCTGTACCCAAATTCCCAGTAAAATTTATGCCTCCCTCTTGATGCCCTCAGATAACCTACTTTGCACTAATCACCCCTCCTGTCCATTAACTTTCTACGGCCTCTTACATTGTACTGGCAATTACACCACTGCTGCTTACCTTGAATGTCCAGCACAAAACAGAGGGACTGATTGGGGGACCTTCTAGGCATACTGTGTGGTCATTGACTACAGTTTATATTTGGGATGTGTTTTTAAAAACAGTGTGTAAAGAGAAAAGCATCTTCTCTCGTTAACTGCTTTGGTTAGCAATTCTTAATTACTATGAGCCAGGACCTATTTTATATTTCCTTCAAATTTAATAAGTAAAATATTAACTCCTATAATTAATGTTATGTTTGGTAACTTTCATAAATTTTTATACAATTATCTAAAGATTCAGTTTTCTGACTAGTTGAAGTCATTACAATTTAGTTTAAAAATATTTTTTTCAGTAAAACAGGTACATATCTTAGTTCTATTACTTGCCACAAAACATTGAGGAAAGCATTCAAATGCTCTCCATCTACAAACACGATCATTTCAAAGTCACAGGATTATGACAGCAACAGTAAACAAACATGAGTATGAAACTCTTAAGCTAGTATTTCCCATGTATTAGATGGGAATGCATTTCCATCTTCCTCTTCAATCAAGAAGTTTCCCTACCAGAGTGAAATCCACACCTTTCCGTTTGTTCATTTATGAGTTAGAGTTTCCAAGCTTTGCTTAGGAAAGCAAAGTGCTTCTGTTAATTGCCACCGCCAACTTGAAACCCTTCTGAATTGCCAAGGAGTCGATGTGTTGTTTCCCAGAGAAAGTTTCAAATACAACCCTTTTTATTGTTATTATTTCAGACTCACATGTACAGTTGTACATTGTGGGTGATTTTAATTAATAAATACTCAATTTTCCTCTAAGACTGTAGAAATAGAAGGGGGTGGAAGACCATGTACCAGCTGCAGAGAGCAGGCTGCTTTGTGTTACAGGTGAAAGCCCTATGCCTTTTTTTTCCCTTGAGACATCAAGGGAAGGAGCTGTGACAGTATTTATTTGCTTTATGGTAACCTCTCAGATGTATTGCATCTGCTGTGCAGTCAGGGATGTGGGGCTCCCTTCTGATGATTCTCCGCCTGCCTCAGACAACAGACATGTTTGTACTTCTTGGCTTTGATCTTTTCTGCCTGGTATCTAAATGAAGCCTTTCTTGCGCCTTCCAAGCTAAGAATTTTGTTAACTCCCAGTCACAAGATGGCTCTGCTCCTGCCATCACCCAGAGGCAGAGAGTTGGGGTGGGGGTTCTGATTCTGCTCTGATACCTTTAGTTACAAAGTGGCTGAGAGCCAAGTTGAAGCATAACAACTTGTAAAAAAGCAAGTGTGGTGTGCAAGAGGGGGCCTTCTTGGGTCTATGGAACGAGTTTCAACTTATCAAGTTGTCTGAAACTACAGCTTGGTAGTTGAAATTTGGAGTAGATGGAGGGAGATGAGATCATAGAAACAATCAGCATCCTTTCAAGAACACATAGCAGTTTGGTTAAAGGAACAAATGCTAGATTCAGAATGCCAGGGCCATGAACAATGAACTATCATCTGTGATAAATTTAGTGCATTATCAAGTTTCAAAGTATTAAAATTTAAATCACTGTGGCAATACCCAAGAGAAACAGGTAAAATCTCCTGTGTCTGTCATAGTTTCAGAAGTGACAATACGTAGTCAATTGGATGTACTGGCTTGGGGTCTAGGGTTGAAGGGTGTGGTAGTGCAGAGCTGTTCAAAGATACCAACCAACAGAGAGGGAACAGAGATTTGACAAAACCTATTTCCTCTACCAAATAGACTCCATCTCCAAAAGTTTCCATCATTTGACAATAATGTCATATAAATGCCCACCAACATATGAATGAATAATAAAATATAGTATACATATAAACATTGTTAGAATTAAATTGCGAAATTTTCAGGAAGATGAATGGATTTGGAAAGTGTAATATTAAGTAGGATGATCTAAATTCAGACAAACAACAAAAACAACAACAACAAAAAACCAATATTTCCCTATCATGTGGATCTGAGACTATCCTGGAACTCACTCTGTAGGACTCTAATTCAGAGATCCACCTGCCTCTACCCGCCTAGTGCTGGGATTAAAGGTATGCACCACCACCACCCAGCAAGTATAATATTTTTAATGTACACATGTGAACAGATATAAATGTGGGTCATCTCAAATTTTAAAAAGACACAAAGAGAGGGTGATGTTAAATGATGAGAAAGTATGGAGTATAGACAAAAGGATGAATGTGTCATTAAAAATGCTTCAAAGCTATTGTTTTCTCCTTTCAACTTGGCCATTGTTTTTTCTTTTCAGGTTGGTTCTATGAATCCATCTTTCTGTGTATCATATAGCATTAGCCACTTTTTTTTGCATTTCAGAGGAATGGGATGTGTGGCTTCTTTGTATCAGTGAAGTGAAAGCTGGACTTTATTTTGAATTCCATTATGATCCAGGAATTAGGCATGATTAGCCACTGAATCAGATTATCACATTGACCCATTTAAAAAACAGCATTAAAAAAAATTGTTCTAAGAGCAAGACCTGTATGATTTTCCCCTTCTGTTTAAAACTATCCCAAATCATCCTATTATTGTATTATTTAATATGTAAATTGTGTTTCTGGGTTATAAAATATGCTTTTACATATTAATAATTTTAAGGGGAATTATGACAGATACTCATGTACTCTATTGTGATATTTTCAACAGTATTTTATTAATTCTTTGACAATTGTATGCAATGTATTTTGATTATATTCATTTCTTTCTCCACCTTCCAGGCCCACCTCCATTTCCCTACCCACCCAACTGCCTATTTTTCTTTGAAAGTTTTCAATGAAAATGGAAATAGGTTTTTGCTGCATCACTGACACACAGAAAATACTCAGTGAGTGTTGCCTTCTGGTCATCAAAACTATTCTCATCGGTCTATTCTCAATAATGCTTAATATCCCAATGGAGCAGTCTCTTTCACTCCCTATCATAGGGAATATCAATCACTTATGAATACCAAATCCAAATGTCTGTGTCTGTGAATATTCTCCAATAGCTTTTACATCTATTCAGGATTATTTAGTCTCATATATTTCTAAAGCTTGTAATGTGTAACTTGACTATCAAGTATATCACATTCTGAATATATTATTTGGTTAATTGGTTAGTACATAATACTCTATTCTCCTTGAGGGCAGGGCCCTGGTACACCCCACTATTGCATGCCAGTTTCTCCATAGACTAGTTGGACCCAAAGAATGCTGTAGTATCTAAGCCTCTAGCCCACTACTTACTACACAAAAAGAAGAAACCATGCTGCAAGAGCTCTTTGTTCCTCTGTTTCCTCTTCTGCAAAGTAGAATAATTAAACTTGATTCTTAAGTCAGCAGCAAGAATGAAATAAGACAAATGAAGTTCCAAAAACAGAGTGCTCAGTGTGTGTGGCTGTCAGCATTGCGATGGCAGAGATGAAGAACTACAGTCCTAGGACCTTGGTAACTGGAGCGTCTTTGAATCTCTACTTCAGTTTCTCTTCTACTTTACTTCATATTTTGTGTTGTACTTGGCTCCACTTCTCTATTCCATTGATAGAGACTTAATCCTATATAAAAATAATTTAAATAATGAAGACATAGGAATTATTGGATGTGTACATTTGTGAAACTAGAACATATTAGTGATCTGGATGCCATTGGGTTCCTCACTATATTTCATGTACTCCATTTGGCAAACAGAACTTCTCAGAAGGTTTTATTGACTGCCTGTTGTTGGCTTTTTTACTCTTTGGGGGCCAGCCACCCAGCTCCCAAATAAATATAAGATGAAAGGGTTCATACAACAAGTTTAGTAGGTTTCTTTCTACTTTGTATGTTAGTTTACCACATTGCATAGCTATGCAGTTACATTGGGGATGAAATTACAAGCCCAAAATAAGACTCACGGTCAATCTGATTTACCAAATTATATTCGTTTAAAATTAAACTTTACTGAACCAAATGCAAATAGAAATTTTCCTATGGAAAAATTTCAAAGCATTTTAAAAGCATTTTTAAATTTTAAGTTTAAAAGCAGTTTTACTCAAGGATTCCTATGTTGGGATAGGAAGAAAGTCAAGTTTGAGATTTCTAAGATTTGAAGATCTTCAAATATATATATTTGATGATGAATAAAAAACATTCTGTCATAAAATTTCTATTACTAAATTGTTGTTTCTTGTACAGTGATAACCTTTGGGGACATTTTAAGTTAATTGTACACAGCGAGTTGTATTCAGTCATGGAGAAGAATGAAAAATTTTCATTGTCTGGAAAATGAATGTAACTGGAGATCATCAGATGAAGTCAAATAAATAAGATGTGGAGTGAAAAATATTGCATGTTTTCACTTATTTGTGGGTCTTATAATTTAATATAGATACATAAAACCACTTACGCAAGACACACATATACACATGAGTGCACATGTATAGAGAAGTGGAGGATTAAGTAGAACTGAGGCAGCAAATGAGGAGAGATGAATAAAGTACATGATACCCTTAACTGAAATCACCTGTATGAGACCTAACAGAATGTACATTAAACATAAAACAAAAAAATTATTGAAAACAAGTTTTGAAGGAAATATGAAATTGTGGTGATCACTGGTTTCAGTTGCCAGCTTCCAATCTATGGGAACTGCTCAGTGGTACTCCATTCTCTTTACATATGGGCTGTACACAGCCTGGCACATAGCAGTCACATAAGCTTTGCTGAGTAATTTCAATGAATAGATGTGTAAATGGTTAATGTCTTATTTCTCATTTTTAAGCACTTTAGAAACTAGTGAGGGTATTGTGACATACCTCTACTTAGAATTTTACACTTTATTACTACTTATTAACTGGTTTGACTAAGTAGAGTCATGTGCAGGAAAGATCTATGAGACTAAGCCAAAGATACTGCCCCAGGGTGTCTTGGGGGAAAGTCAGAGAGCTGAGGATGAAGGAAGGAGGTGTGAGGAGTTGAATTCATCTTGTCTTACAATGATTCATTGGTGGAAGCTTGGCCTCTAGGGTGGCAGAGTTGCATGGTGTGGCCTAATGGAAGGTGATCAGCTCATGAGACATTATCTTTAGAACAGGTTAACATATTTCTTGCAGGATCGTGCTAGCTACTGTGTGTGTGTGTCATAAAGGAGCATGCCTAATCCTTCTCACATTCTCAGATTTGTGTTTGACACTCCTGCAAGTGAAGATTCTCTTTCTGTTTCTCCACCATGTCCCAATGAAACCAGATTGTGACATGGTGCTTTTTGTATTTCCCAGCAGCTGGAATCAGAGTCTAAATGACACCTGTCTTCATTTCCCCGTGTCAGGTCAGGAGATCTGTTATAGAGACACAAGACAGAGCAGGATTTTCTGTCAGTGGAGATTGCTGAGATTGGAAGGGAAGCATCCAAGAGAAGAACTGAGATGGTATCTAGAAGTTAGTTGTGAGGCCAATAGGCAACTGGGTCAGAGAGACTTATCAACTGAGAGGTGAGCATAGTCCTAAGACTAGATAGCCCAGGGACTTAAGTTAAAACCAAATAATACCAGTCTGAAAAAGAAAAGAAATGTAGTAATAAAATGGCTTCCAATGATATTCTGCTACACACATAGATCAGGGCCTTCTTCAACCATCATCAGAGAAGCTTCCTCCTGTAGCAGATGGGAACAAATATAGAGACACACAGCCAAAGTGAGTCTTTCATTCTTCGGACTTCTCTTGGTTTGTCTTGTCCAACTTTGATGTCACAGTTTTTGCCTTATCTTATATTTTGTTTTGTTATATTTAAAGAAGATTGAATGAATGGAAACCTAGTCATTAGGTAAAGGCTAACAACTGAACTGTCATTTATACCTGAAAGGAGGGGGAAAAATCTAATGAAGAGACACTGGGTACATCAACCACTACAGATCAGACCTTACCTTCAGGAGCAGTTGACCAACATATAATGGACTCCACAGATTTTTGTGTGCTTTATTGTTTTTTTTTAGTTGATTCTTTGACAATTTCACATAATGCTCCCTGGGGTCAGGGAGCTCAGTCCTCTGTATCTGCTCCTCACTCTTGCAGTGTTCTCCCACAAAGGAAAGCTTAAAAAGAATAACATAAGATAAAAATAAACATTTTTTTAAAAAAGGAAAAACACTTTGCTCCTCTTTCTTTCTCACTTCTCCATCACCTCTTCATCTATCTTAGTGGCATTGGGAGCTGCTGTGTATCATGCAGTATACCCTTTTGTCCAAACAGCATTACTTACAAATGTTCCTTGTGTAATGAGTTGTTGGTCAGGTTCAAGGCCACTGACTTTGGTACACCATCAAAACTGGACCCCCACCGACATTTCTCTCTGATAACCTGTTGTTACCTGAGTCAATGGAGATCCTGCTGTTCTGGTTCCATAGGATCAGTCCCTTCAAATACTCCTGCAGATCAGAGATGGGGTAGATACTGGGGTGTGCCAACTCCAAGCCCTGGATTGTGTGCCTGGGTGGCAGATGAGTTGGTCAGTCCAGGCTGCTGGGACCCCTCCTCTGGGGTCAAAGGCAGAGCCAGCTCTCCCAGGCCCATGGTGAGGGGTAAGGCGAGCTTTCCCAAGTGTGTGTGTAGCAATTCTCCTATTATGGGCAGGGCCAGCTTTCTTGTACTGTGATCCTGGCAACTGCATTGCTTTCAGTCTGTGTGACATCACGGCCACAGGTGACAGTGTAGGCCACAGAAGTTGGCATGGTACCAGCACACGTCTCTCAGACTCCAGCATGGCCACAGGTGGTAGTCCAGAGGCCGAGTGTTCTTGTGGCCTTCGGTGGTGATGTGGGCCATGGACATCACCACGAGCCAGGTTTCAATATAACCACAGACCCAGTCATGGTCCTCTGCTGCATCCCTGGCCGGATGTCATCACGGCCCCAGGTGGCTGCACATGCCACTCAGATCAGCATTGTCCCAGCTGCAATAAGGTCCTCGAACAACAGCATGACCCCATGGGGCCACCCAGATCTCAGGCATCTGCCGGGGCTTTGATGGTACCAGGAGCCATGGATATCAACACAGATCATAGTTGCAGCAAGACCATGGCCCCAGACATGGTCCTAGGCTGTTGCTCAGGCCTAGGTGTCACTATAGCCCCAGGTTGCTGTGCAGGGTACTCAAATCTGCAAGGCTACAGTGGCTGCATGGCCTTCAGACACCAACATTGCCTTAGGTTTTGGTCCAGAGCCTTAGTTTCTGCACTGTCTTTGTTGGTGACAGGAGCCACTAATATCAACACAGCATCCCAGTCAAGTCATCTCCATGGCCCTGGGTGGCAGCACTATCCACCCCATTTACATGGCCCTGGTGTCAGTGAGACCCTTGGGCACCAACATGGCCTTAGGTGTTGGTCCATACCCCGGGGATCCACACAGCCTTCTGCAGTAGGAGGAGCCACTGACATTGACACAGACCCTGGCTGCATTAAGGCCATGGATCCAGACCTGGCCGCAGCAGCTCAAGCTCTGACAATTCCATGGACCTGGGTGAATAGCCCAGACTATTCAACTCAGGATATTCAGACCATGATAGTCCTTGCAGTGGCATGGCCCTTGGGCACCTACTTGGCCACATGTGGCAGTGCTTACTTCAAGTATCCTCACAGCCTTTGGTGGGAGCAGGAGCCACGGGTATCAACAGGGACTGAGGCTGCAGACATAGCCCTTGGCAGCATAGCAAACTAGCCTCCTACATCAGTCTGTTCCTCATGGCCTCTTCAGATCCATCTCTCTCCATAGGGCATGAACCTTTCTCTGCCTCTCTCTCTCTCTCTCTCTCTCTCTCTCTCTCTCTCTCTCTCTCTCTCTCTCCCTCTCTCTCTATCTCTATCTCTATCTCTCTCTCCCCCATACCCCACCATATATTTGCCCACCTTAATGATACCCTCAGCAGGTGTGTGAGAGTTCATCTCTGGCTGTTTCATTTTAATGGCATGGAATAGGCCTATGGCTTCTTCTCACCTGCTCAGAGCAAACTGCTCTGAGCAGGCATGTGTCTGCTTTTATTCTTTTATTTGGTTACACTTTGGTGGGTTTTTTTTTGCGAGGGGGAGTGTTTTCTTGGTTTAGGGGAGATTTTTTTGTTGTATTGGGTTTTTTGTTGTGTTTTGTTTTTAGAAAGAACTTAAGGTTGTGTGTGTGTGTGTAGGGGAGAGGATTTGAAAGTTCTTTGGGGAGGGGAACAATGTGATCAAAACATATTTAAATTTAAAAATTGCTTTAAATAACAAAAATTAAATTAAAAAAATGGACATTGAAAAAAATAAATCTAGAATCAGTTTATTTCTCTTTGCATTTCAAAGTAATGTAATTATATTTCCCCCACTGCTCAAGTATATGACCTGAAGTTGGAAGTGTGCAGCACCGCTTTATAAAAACACTTGGACGGGTAAATGAGCACATGGTTTCAACATTAGATACAGAGGGAGTGAAAGTGACTTGAGCCATTACCCGTGCATGTGGAGATCCATTGTACTTTCTAGTGATGATAACGACATAAGCAAAGGTGAACGCAGTCAGTAGGAAGTGGCAGTGACCTGAATCGTGGCTTATTCATTCAGGTGATCTTTAAGGGGAGGATGTTTGGCTGTGAAGGCTTGCTTTGCCACTTACAAGCCAAGAGAGATAACAAGAGCATATTACCTTGTTGGATTTGGGGGAGAGCTGAATATTTTAGAGCAATAGTTATGTATAATGCTTTTTAATAGAAGAGGCATCATGAAGGACAACATAATATAAACCCTGTCTCTGTTTTCTTATTAGAAACCAGATATTTGGGAAGGTAAGGAGTATGTGTTCAGTGACAGAGAGACAAATACCTGCGGAAAGATGTTCAGGTAGGACTGAGGAGCACTCCTGCTCCACAGTGACACTGAAGAGCCACTTCACTTTCATTTTTAAATTTAAGTTGACATGTGCAGCTCTTATGATGACCACATCCCCTACTATATGTCACATGAACTTGCCACCTCAGGGGCAGACATCCTATTTCGTCCCACATAAAACAATCCAATTTTCTTATTTCCATTGGGTCTTAGGCAAATGTGTACAGACTTCTACAAGATGATTTGGCTGCTGTTCACATGACATTGAGGAAAAGTTGTGACTGGCTGTACTCCTTGGATACTACGGTATTAACAAGCATAAACCACAGAGTTCAAGTTCATAAATGATTTCCCAGAAGAACTGTGGCTACAGCATCCTAACCTCTAAGAACTAGACCACAGCATGCCACACTGTGCAGAAGCAGGCAGGATTCTGACACACTGACACACTACAGACCCCCCACTGAATTGTCTTTTTTCAGAGTTTGGGACAAAAGTTAGGGAGTATTTCTATCAAGACAATGCAAAAAAAGCAATGTTGCAAATGTGTGCATTCACACACACACACACACACACACACACACACACAGGCACACACAAGGGCACACCTAGACACCACTAGTGTAGACTTTAGATTAAGAATTTTTAAAAAAAGTGTCTCTTCAATCCCTGTATCCTCTCCAAGACTCACCCTTTTTTGTCATGTATTTCTATTTTAAAAGATTTACATTTCAAATCACAGAAGTCACTTTCTTTACAGTAAGATCATTTTTAGGAGTAAGAATGCTTATCTGAACCCATACTTCCCAGCTTTGAACAGTGATTCAAGGCAATGGCACTCAGTGATTCTGACATTATTCTCTGAATGCCGTGACCTATATGTCAAATAGAGTGGATGCTCGTGGACATTTCTTGTCTTTGAAAAGTAATTCTCCAGGGACAAAGAGGCTCTTTTACTGGGCAGTAATGACAGCCATGAGGTGGGAGCCATAAACCAGACAAGCCTGGGCAGTTGCATGCTGACATTTTTCATTCCTAGTATCCCACAAGTATTTCAGCTTCAACAGAGCCTCTGTGCAAATGAAAAGGAATTTTTTGTTTCTAAATTTTGTTATATTATGCTTGAAAATTCCTACCAGTCTTTCAATTACCCACTTGAAGATAACCTGGCAAGCTATTTTTTTTCCACCACCTTTGTGTCCCCCTCTTCACATGCAGAGGGGAACATGAATACATGTTCTGCTCCCACTAGGTAAATTAAGTTAATGCCTCTTCCTTCTCCCGACCTGGTAGTCTCTGAACTTAGAAATCTCAGCAGCGATTGTTCAGTCCAGCCTTCCCACACCCAGCCCTTGCAGGCCAGCACAGCCTAAATACAAAAATTGAAAACAGGGGGTGGGGAGGAAAGTGGGGACAACGTTTGTAAACACAAAAATTCTGTTAGGGAATACAAGAGCAAGTAGTTGGCACAAAGAGAAATTGGGATATGGGGTTGTGGAAGGCCAAAGTTCAGCATGGGTGGAGTTAAAAGTCCCATCAATGATTAGGAAAGCAAACATAGGCTGTGTTTTCTTGGGACAGTGTTAGTAGGGGAGGTGACAATGTTGTGCCATGCCTGTGACAATGGCACTGCTTCCAGTTCTTGGTTTGTGTGAACCTGTTTTCCATGGGCTTTGTTTGTACAGCCTAAATACAAAAATTGTACGTTTTCATTCAGCGATAATTTTTTAAATCATTCTCCTTTGCTTCGCTCTTGTTCCCGCTTCCCCTTCTACTACCAAGCGAGCTGTCTATATTCTTTGGTGCAAAGTTTCATTCAGAGCCCCGCTAGAGTCCACGCCTCCCTACTTCTCCTCTCTCTGTCTTCTTCTGACCTTCCGTTATGCATTCATAAATACACAAATAGCAACTACCATGGAACCAGAATCTAGTGAGCCAGCTTCTCAACTTGTCACCAGTGTTATTTTTCTGGGGTTTTTATTTGTTTGTTTTTGAGGTTGCATTTTAATTAAACATTTCTCCCTCCCCCATTCCGCCCTTCAAATCCTCCCATATACCGATTTCTGCCCTGCTTCAAACTCATGGCCTCTTCTTTCATCAACTGTATTTTTAAGGATATGAAGTTTTCCTCTTTATGTTCAGCAATCTTAAGGCCTTGTTTAAGAAATCTTCACGCGGTTCCAGGTTTTATCCTGTCCTCATTTTCTACCTTTCCCACATAGATCTGTAATCTTTCCGGATTTCTTTATTTGTAAGTTCACTGGGTGCAAGGCAGAGACCAACCCATCCATTGACTACTGGAAAGGTCATTTACTCAGTGTCTTCTATGTCACCTGTCACAGGTCAGGTGACTATTCCTATGGGGTCCTATCCTGATCCTCTATTGTATCTCATGTTCACTTTGTCTGTTTTTACTACAACATGACTTTGTGCTTCCTTACTGTGGCACTGTGGTGATTTTGTCAATTGGATGTTGTGCATCTTTGTTCTTTACTTCAAAATGTTATTAGACAATTGTCTATTTCCTTGAAAGTTTAGAAAAGTTAATAAAAATAAAGTTCTTTGTCTTTTAGGTTAAGTTGTAACAAATCAAGACAAGGTTTTGAAATCCAAATGCATGTGACTCATCACATAATTTTCAAACCTTTCAAATTTCTTCTAGATGTATTTTACATTTTTAAATAATGAATTTGTGCATATAATTGTTTTCTCATAGCCTAGTTACTTTAAGTTTTTCAGATATAACAAAATTTGTCATCTTAAAGTATGTATTCCCTTAGTGCTTACTGTTCCTATGTAGAAATAAAACTCATCATAATCACTAATTCTTAGCTTACTTGTTGAGTTTGAAATGTCTGTATTGTGTATATTCATAGTGGTTTATAAGACAATTAATCTCAATATTATGTCTCATAGCTATCATTTTGACATGTAGCGTGAGAACATTTAAAATCCTACATTTTGAAGTACAAAATACAACATTTATTACTTTTATCCTCAATAGTGTTTTACATTAGAAATCAGATTAATTCTTCTTGTCTACCTAAAACTGTATATACTTTAACAATAATGTCCCAAATCCCTCCAGCTAGTCCTACCTCCAGTCCTTCCAAATGACCGTTCTACACCATTTCTATGAGTCAGATACTTTCAGATTCCACATCTCAGTGAGATCATTTATTTTTGCATATCCGTTTTATTTCACTTGGCACAATATCTTTTAAATTGTCACAAATTAATAAGATTTTATATTTTTGTGACCAAATAGTATGGTTCTGTAAACAATATATAACTATATAGATAGACAGGTGTATGATAGATAGACAGATAGATAGATAGATAGATAGATAGATGGTTGATAATAAATTAATAGATAAATCTCACATTTTTTTATCCAGTCATTCACTGATGGACATGTCAGTTAATTTTCTGTCTTGGATAGTCTGAATAATGTTGTAATATATCTGGAAATGTAATTGTCTCTTTTATATGTAGATTGAATTTCTTTTGTATATTTGTCCATTGCTAGAATTGCTGGATTATGTGGTAATTATATTTTAAAAACTTTTAATACTCTTCATACTGGTCATAATAATTTAATATTTCCACAAAACCTGTGAAAGTATTCCCTTTTCTTTCCATTCATATAAACATTCGTTATCTCTCATCCTTTTGATAATAGCGCTCCTATCAGCTGTGGTTAGTGCTGAACATCAAAGTTGGTTTGATGGAAGCTATCAAATGCCAAATATATTTTTAAATACCAGCTAACATTTCACCCATGTGATGATGTTAACTGTCGGATTGACAAACTCTAAAATCACCTGGGAGACAGAACTCAGGGCATACCTGTCAGGGACTGTTGATTAACTTAATTGATGTTGGAAGAGCCGTGTTAATTGTAGGTGGGGCTGTACCCTGGGCAGAGAAACCTGGGCTTTATGAAATGAACAAGCGAGTTTAGCAATGGTTTTCATTTTTTGTTCTTTTTCATCTGACTATGGACACATGTGACCAGCAGCTTCCTGCCCCTGCCACCAGGATTTCTCTGTGATGATGAACTAGAGCTGAGAGCCAAAAACCACTACACATTCTCATCTCCTTTAAGTTGCTCTGCCAGGGCATTTCCTTACACCAGGAAAAGTAGCTAAGACCATCTGCTACCAAAGTTCTGCAAGAAATGGTATTCAGGGAGGTGGTGTTTTACATCCTTCACTTGAACTGTTTGTCTACTTTAACACAATTACTTCATTTTAAAATAGAAAGAAACTACCAGGAATATTCTTCATGCATGTTTTAAGAGCTAGCTAAGAAAACTCTTTATGAATAGTCAGTCCTCAGAAAATACACACTCCATTGTTGCTGTTTCTGGGTGATTTATAAGTGATGTTCAGATGATTCAAGGAAGCAATATGGCTAAGCTAGTGTTTCTTCTATTCAGAGATGTATTTTAGTCACAGATTCCAACAACCTATGCAATACTGAATCACAGAAAGATGATTTTGTTTGATTTAGCCTAAGCCTTCTGAGTCACCATTATATTTTCTAGGAAACAGTAAGAATTCTACTTTCTGAATAAGCATTAGCCCCTTAAAGAGTCTCAAAAATCATATTTTAACTTTTGTGTTGTAACTAATTATTTATGATTTCCAATTCTTTTTCTATAATTTAGCTATGGTGTCTCATAAAAAGAATCTCATCAAATTTTGCTAAGGTGCTTTATGAAGTTGTTTCTAGACAACTTGATTTTTTTCTTTCTGAAACAAAAATATTTCAAAGCCTTATCCTTGCCAATGTATTCCTTGTTATGCTAATTTATGTATGTAATAATTCAAGAAGTATTAAATGTCCTATATGTTTTAAGCATTGAGTTAGATGCTGGAAATAAATAGGTAGATATGCCTTTTTTTGCCCAAACAGCCTTCTAATTCAGAGATAATATAAACAAAATATAAAATATGAACATAAAATAACATTTTTAATATAGTTGGGTACAGAGAGATTTGTAAACTTCTAATTGGCAACTTTGATTTATTAAGGTAGACCTACAGAATTTTGTACAACAGGTAATAACTGAGTTCAGGCATTCAAAATGAAAATATCAGTAGATGAAGAGGAGTTGGAGGTCAGCTACTGTGGGAAATCCAACATATTAAATGGCAGACTAGAAAGTCATGAGTCATGAGAGCTCTAAAGTTTCAGAGAACAGAGGAAAAGAGACATAACAGTGACTCAGAGGCTGAGGCTAAAACCAACTGGAAACATCTTTCTGTTATTCAATATCAGGTGGCGAGACAAGAACAGAGTGAACTATGTGAGACTATGTTGGCCCTGCTGAGATTTGCACACATCATTGCCCAAGCAATGGGAAATAAGTTATTTTACATGACATCATATTTTCATGTTGAAAAGGTCCTATACAGCTAGAGGCAGACAACTATAGTGGTATTCTATTTGTACTGAAATGTGATTTTATTTGTATGTTAATAAATAAAGTTGCCTAGGGGTCAGAGCTATTAGCAAGCCATAGCGAAAGCCAGGGCGGTGGTGGTGCACGCCTTTAATCCCAGCACTTGGCAAGCAGAACTAGGTAGATCTCTGTGTGTTCAAGGATACAGCCAGCATTGGAGACACACGCCCTTAATCTCAATACCAACCATAGAAAACTTGGGAGGTCTGTACAGAGAGGCCGTGACAAGACAGCCACGTAGTTGGGTTCACAACCAATGAGAAGGAAGAACCAGAACTCTTTATAAGACAAATGCACAGGAAGAAACTCCCTTTTTGGAGAAGTCTCTTGGCGGGAGAGTCTAGCTGGCGGAAAGCGGGTAAGGCTTCTAGCTCTGACCTCTTGGGCTTTCACCTTTACATTGGCTCTGTGTTTCTTATTTAATAAGGCGGTCGGTTACATCTACAGACAACAAGTCAGAAAACATATGAGTGCATGTCAGTGGAGCATTGGAGAAAAGAAATGGATGCTAATTTGCAACAAGATGCCTACATCAAAGAGAGAAATGGGAAACTCAAGATACACTGAGGAGATAAAGTCTAAGCTTCTTCTTGATAAGAGAAACTGATATAAGGATTGGACAAGATTTGTCGAAGAGACTTAAGTGATTGATTTTTCAGTATTGTATGTACCAGGCTTTGTCTTTTAGACACCAACCAGCTCCCAATTCATGACTTGGAGATTCATTATTATTTTTGAATGTTCAGCCTAGCTTAGCTTGTTTCTGGCTAGCTCTTTTTAACTAAAATTAACCTGTTTCTCTTTATCTATCTTTGGCCTTGGGGCTTTTATCTTTATCTTTCTTTCTTTCTCCCTTTCTTTCTTTCTTTCTTTCTTTCTTTCTTTCTTCCTTCCTTCCTTCCTTCCTTCCTTCCTTCCTTCCTTCCTTCCTTCCTTCCTTCCTTCCTTTCTTTCTTTCTTTCTTTCTTTCTTTCTTTCTTTCTTACTTTCACTAGCCCAGGACATCTGGTCTCTCCTCTCTCTCCTTCTTTTCTCTTTCTTCTTGAGCCTAGATTTCTCCTCCTATTTATTTTCTCTCCCTGACAGCGCCCCCTATCCTTTTTCTGGGAGCTATTGGGAGTTCAGCTCTTTATTAGACCAATCAGGTGCCTTAGGCAGGCAAGGTGAAACAGCAACACATCTTTACATAATTAAACAAGTTCAGCGTAAACAAGAGTAACACACCTTTAAGCAGTTAAAATAATATTCTGCATCATGAACAAATATAACACATCTTTGCCTAGTTAAAATAATATTCCATAACAATTCTATCTTGGAGAAGTGCAAATATAAGAGGTCTAAATTAGATGAATTTAAGCCTTCCTGGTCAAATAAGACAAGTGGAGCTACTGTGTTCATATAACTTAGCAGCAAACCATGTTTAATAAGAAAGTATCCAGACTGGGGACAAAGAAGACTTGAATTCACATCATTCTTTCACTTTTTTAATGACCTTATCCTCAATTTGTTTTATTTTAAATTAAACACTGTGTAGATAGATGATTTCACGAGGTTTTTATAACTATCTGATGAAACCTGGTGCTGATTGTCTCTGGCTCAATGGTTTGAAGATATGTGTTCTGAGAATTTCTAATTCACAATAATCTAGAGAACTAATTCAAAATGAATGCTCCTGGACTTCCCTCCAGAACTGCTAAATCAACTCAGTGGTGGTGGAGCCAGGAATCCGCTTCATAAACTATCCAGATGGTTCTTTTCTGGAGTCAAGTGTGAGATCCACCAAGGGCAGCTTGAGAGATTGCAATGATTTTGTGAATTAGTAGTCTGTATTGGCCACAGTCATTTGCTTCCTGGATACGTACCCTTCACTCTGATGCCAGGGTGGCTTGCCCTTTATGCTGTAACATTATTAGTTCATCCTTCAGTATTTTGAAAATGTTCACAAAAGTACAAAGGAACTCCTTGGTGCTAATGTGAGCGATTTCTTAAGCCTTGTCTCATATTGGAAGCAGATGTGTGTAAAAACCACTGCCTGTGGGACATTTTTAACACTGTAAGAGCCTTTTATTTACCTGTTTTGAATTGTATTAATGAATTGTATTAATGTATTGAGCTTCTCATCTTTGTTTTACATTGTACATATTTCACTTTAAATGCAGATGAGTATGTGGAAATGTCATTTGCTCCCCATTATGCATGAACAGTGCATAATACATAAGACTGGGGAAAAGCCAGGGTTTATTCCATACTTATTACAGATTGTTGAATATAGCCAGAGCCTCCACCTCTGGCTAAGGTAAAAATTAACTACCTCCTAATTCCCTGGCACAAATCATGCAATATATTTTACTTTCCACTATCCAGTAGTGGAAGACACAGGAGAAACGTAAATCATCATTCTAAAAACACCACTAAAATTAAAATAAAGAATGAGAGATTTAATGATTACCAGAAAAACATTTCAGCAAATTGATCGACACAGATAACATTGGCCGTAATAGACACATTAACAGAAACTCTACAAACTAGAAAGGGGATTCCAAGAATATTGATAAGGATGGAAGCAATTAAAAGGCAAAAAGTACTTTTAAAATAATACATTATTTTAAAATTGCATCTAAATTGTTGATGGAATAGAGATTTAAAAGGACAAAACCACTTAAACATATTTTCTTTTAAATCTAATAACTATTTTAAAAATAGAAGGAAAGGCTGGGTGTGGTGATTCATTCCTTTTCTTAATAAGGCAAGTTGTCTGTTTAAATGTAGCAGCCACAGATAGTTGGCTACATTTGCACAGGGTACGAATTTCCTCATGTTGAATGGAGCATATGTCCAATTAAATGGTTGTTGGTTACTCCCAAGATGTAAGTGCCTCTACTGCACTCTTGGGGATGTCTTGCTCTGCTGGTCATTGTGGTTGGTAGGCTTTGCAGCTTTTGGTTGCTTTTCTCCCTTGGAAGCTTATAAACCTTGTATTGTTAAACTTTTATATTCTGTATATATTTCTAATTATGTGAATTTGCCTTAGAGTCCCCATGCCCATAATCTGACTCTTTTCAATGAAATGCCATCCTCCACGAGAAAAGGAAGGTATTCTGTGCTGTTCAGCAGAGAAACTTGGATGCTAAAACACAGCTCACCATGTGGTAAGCTCTCAATAAATATTGATCATAGACGTGAAGCTCATTTAACTGATTTATGATGGGTAAGACAGGGCTGTGTCGCTAACATGAATCATTCTTTTCTCATGAATATGTGCTTCCTTTTACTTCCCCCGGTTTTGAAATGTCATTTCCCACGGGTATGGCCTTTCATTCTGAAATGGGCATTAGAATGAAATAAGAAACAGACTATTGTTCCTAGAAGTAAGGGTATCGACATTACACGATGTGCTATGGACGTCAGTGGGGAAATTTTTTTATCATAATACATTTCATTGCAAAACATTCCTCGTGAAAGAAGAATTGAAATGTTCTTTATAAATTCAAATGAGTAAAACTTTAGAGCCACTAATTTCTTGCTTTATTATTCAAAAATATTTAAAAGTAAAAATAATGATTTTATCTCCCCCAACGCATCAACAATGTAAAACAGTTCAAAAAATTACAGTGAGACCTTGGATTCCAATGGTGGTTTTAATAAGAATATGTAAATTATGAAAAATGTTACCCTCAAACTCATCTGTGGTAAAGGATGATATAAAGCATGTAACATGATCAAAATTAGTTTTCAGCAAGAATGTTTTAAAGAGGGAGCATTAAAAATCTAATGATTTTATATCCAACAGTGATTCGAACAGCAAGAAAATGGGCAGTTTTCATGCTCCTTGCGTACTTCCAATGCGTATTAGACCAAGGCTCATCTAAAAAAGTTGGTTATTCACTCTGACTAGTTTTGTCTAAGAGTAATAATAACTTTGCTTAGATAAGTCAGCCCCATAGAATCTGAATCATAAATTAATCTATGCCATTCACACAAATACATGAGACATTGTTGTGTGTGTGTGTGTGTGTGTGTGTGTGTGTGTGTGTGTGTGTGAAACTGTCCATACCCTCAAACACTCCCCCCCACACAAAGACATACAAAGACAGTCAAGCATACACACACAGTAGAAAAAGAAAACTTGTGATTTTCAGAGCAATAGGGTTCCTCCTGAGAGACTTTAGCTCAACTTCTCAAATTAACTAAGTCAAGTTGAAAAGACATGAATACAAAAACACTTTAATTTTTCAAAACTAGGCACAACACAGCAAGATGTAAAGACAAACATACAGACTGTCCTTTCCATCAGTATAGCTAATAATAATCTTCATAAAAGTTATTAATCATGCGTCTATTTCTGAAAAGCAGGGCTATGTGTAAACAAAATATTAAAATCCTGAAGTACTGTAATTTATCAAATTTGTGATATGCATAGACCTATGGATAAGCCGAAAATCTGATCTTTTTGAAAGCCAAAGTGGCTAGGCTGAAGTCTTGGGAGCTGTAATGTTTCATTAAATGTTGAAGAAAGGATAACATATGGCCCATCTTCATGTCTTTCAGGTTTATATCTATGACTTTTGGGCACATATAAATTCAAGCATATAACTGGCAGATTTTACTTCCTTCAGTCCATGAGAAACCTAATGAGATGGCTTGCTCTCAGTTTCCTGTGCTGTCCTGTGGAGCTGTTCAGACATTCACCAAACATTTAGTGAGAACCTCACCTAACAACATAGCAAGTGCCAACAAAATGAAGCTGAGTTTTCTCAGTTTAAGAAGCTCACATCGTATTCGGATAAGAGAACGCATAAACAGCAACTACTGAATCCCATAAATGACTTATTAAAGTAGACATGATCGAATGTGACTGACGCACAGTCTGAATTAGTGAATATAATTCTGACACTGGAATATCCCTTTTTGCTCTATGGGATTATCTGAACTATGATTTCTTTAACATTTTCCATTAAGTCATATATCATCACTTCTACTATTTAAAAAGAAATCGCTACTTATTGCATCACTCACACTGCTGAAAGTGGAGTAGTGAGAGTAGATTGCAGAGCCCTGACTTGAAGGCGTCACCTCCCATCCTGGTTCTGCTGATATCAGCAGCCTGAGACTCCTGTGTGCTTGAACCAGAAGTTTCTAGGGAATTGAAAAGAGAAACATTTCCCCACTATGCAGTTGCACACTGTTTTTCTTTGTTAAAGTTCTTCACTTTAATTAGTGATTATTAGTTATTTCACTTTAATTAGTTAGTTTGCAAAGTTTCATTTGTAGTCAGCTGTTGTGATTCTGAGTTCATTTTTCAATAAGTGTAAAATAGTTTAATTTTTAAGTGGATGATCTTGATATTACACACACACACACACACACACATATATACACCCACACATATGCACATGCACACACATATACATATATGCACACACATATGCAGTCACTATCTACTTGCTTGATCATTGTACCAATTACTGTGGAGAGTAGAAGCTTCTCTTTCCTCCCCCTTTAGTGTCCTTTATTAACTCAAGAAAAGACCTCAGCAGCTCCTGCCCTGTGCTCTTAGAAGCAGAGCAGGCTGTTTGCTTCATCTGACATAACACAAAAATCATAATTTTTAAATCTAGAGGAGCAAAGCCTATTATATTTACACATATTTTCATGTTTTTCTTCTCCCTTCTGAGAAATTAGGTTTCATCTGTCGCCTCTTCATGAAAAGCAGAGAGACCTTCTGTTGGAGATGAGGAAGGAGTGCCTCTTCCCCAGGAAGCTTCTCTGATACCACACCCGAGGAGGAGTGAGGTGCCTTGTTGCTGCTTCACCCAGGCAGATGGCTATGTTTCCCATGTGACTTTTGCTGCGATGGGTGAAGTTTTCAGAAGATTCTTCTGTGGTGTTTGGATGGTGGATTTCTGAAAGGTTTTGTGTATTTAGACTGCCCATTTTCTGTTTGTTTTTTGTTTGTTTGTTTTATTTACTTATTTATTTCTATTTCTATTTATTTATTTTGCTAGCAATGGCAGGCTTCAGATAAGATTCAGAGTGTTTTGTTGTTGTTGTTTTTGGCTTTTTTATTAGTTCGTTTTTGCCCTTTGAAAATAGTGCCTTGGCTTTTGCGGCATACATTGAGAATATCAATAGGAAAAGGCACATCTCCAACTTCAGGAATTGAAGTCAAACATAATACTATTGAATATATCAATAGTTAAGTTCTACAGTTACCTCAAAGACCATTAATGGGTTCATTCCACATTTGAACACATAAAACAATTGATAATATTTATTCTCTCCCAGCTTATGTTTTTAAATCATTTGTCACTTGGAATTATCTTGTGTGTCTAAGTAGTTTTTAAAATACACTAAATTTAGAGCAAAATTCTAAATTGATACTCAGTCACATCATTTGATAGTTCAATGATCTTGAAGAATTTAATTTACCATTTTATGAATTAGATTCTTCTGTGAAATAGCAACATCAATCAGTGTGCTTCTCTTCAATGATTTGTTACAAGTTTAAAGGTAATGTGCACGGGAGCATAAAGGCTGTGGTGTAGAATATGTATTTAATAAATATTCAATGCATTTTTATTGAAGGGCTTAACTGGGAAAGTCTTGCATTTCACCTCCTCTATCTACTATGAGATACCAATCAAAGCAAAGGGAATAACAGCTATTGGTCATGATAATGATTTCTACCCAGAAGCAGCATATCTCATATATATTGAATTTAATTGACTGAGTTACATGACCTGACCTCAAAATATATGATTGCAATTCCTTTCTGATGCTGAAAAGAGAAAGAATCCTCTTGGTTGGTGAATGTTATTAATACATACTTGGATAACTACTCCATTGGACCATTGTGAAGGCTAAAACTGAGCACGTATGGAGGGCAGGTACAGAAACTTACTCTTATACTCTTGGTTCACATGAGCAGGAATGATTTGGGTGTGCCATATGCATATACTCAAGGGAGGTAGAAATACTTCTTTTCTCCAGGAATTGACTCCATATTAGTCACATAATTTCTATATAGTCAATTTTCTCTGGCTAATAAATAGTGAGAGGTTTCTGATGCATGTTTCTGGGAAATGTTATAATCTTTAAACAACAGCTATAACTGTTTTCTCCCTTCATCCTTCCTGACTTGTCTATAACATAACATGAAAACAGAAGGTGCAGCATTCCCTTTGTGAGCAAGTTCTACACCAACCTGCCAAAAAAGGTAGAGTAAAAAGCTGTTAACAATCTGGGACTTTGATGCTGTTGAATCATCCCCTTTGTATACTGACAAGAGAGCAGTTTCTGAGTGTCTTTTAGCTGTGTCTGATTTCATAATTTGCAATAAACCTATGAAATAATTGTGACCCAAGTCATTAAGTGTCCATGACTGGAATCACATGGCTTTTGAAAGTACATGGAAACATTACTTTTTCAGTCTTGTCTCAAATAATTAAAAGGAAAAATGAGGCATAACCCTGTTGTCTCATCTTCAGAGTGGTGATAATTCCTTGTCCCCAAAGCTGAACAATTTCATTAAAATAAATGGTGCATAGTAAAAGAAATCCCAGTTTATGGGATGTGTAAATACGGAAAAGGAATTCTGTCACTCAGGGCAGTTGTTGACTTATTAGCAAGTGGTCACATCACTGCATGAAGAAAGGGATGGGTGGTTTCATGCAGATCCCCAAGGCCTGACTCTTCTGGCAGCACTAAATGGTGTTTCTCCTCCCTTGAACATTAGCTCTAACCTCCAGAAGGTTGATACTCCCAGTGGGTGAGTATTGACGTACAGCAGAGTGGTGTGTCAAGTCAGTAATGTACTTTTAATCATTTTGGAATTTACTCTTAAAGCTAAAGCCTCAATTCTGGGAATTAAAGGTAACTGAAGCATGGCTTATCATCTTTACCCACACTTCTCTCGTGTAAGCAAAGCAATTCTCATGCCAACTCTTTAAAAACCCACTTAGTGAAGTATTGATCAATTTAGCTGTTGATTGATCATTTATGCGACAGACTACTGTGTCATTTAAACAAGACCAAATCAATGAGGTAGTCACAAACAGCCCATGGAGGCAAATGAAGTTTGAAAAAAAAAGTCTTATGAAAAGAGATGGTGATAGTTTGAGGATGGGGCAAATAAGGAGAGAAGTCTCAACTATAGAGAGGGTCTGGCTGGGAAAATCCAGATGGGTTTGTGCAGGAAATGAGATATTAGATATTTTATATAATATATTAGATATATTAGATATATTAGATAATATCTAATATTGAGATATTAGAAAAAAAAGAGTCTGAAATTTTGCTGACAATGTTACCAGCACAGAGAATTTTAGCATTACGGTACTATCAAAAGCAAAGGATTTGTGTTTGAACCAACATGGGTTTGAAATTTCCTTTGCTCTTTAAGAAACGAGTTGACTGCTTTGAAATATTTCTTCAGTTTAAACTGAGCACAATAATTCTCATCTTAAACATTTAACTAGAAAAATTAAGTTTAATGACATGTAAAAAGTTCTAGTGTCTGGTCTGACATAATTTTCATCTAAAGCATATTAATTATTGTTTGCCTTAAGTTTTCATGCAAAAGTGACATTTCAGATCTCCCTGGGACATTTTTTTTTAGTTTTTTATTTAAAATGAAAGCATACATAAAAGCCAAAGCTAAACAAAATGAAGGAATAAAGTAAAAAAGTAAATTTTGTGTCAAGGTGTAATGAAGACCAGCTGAGACATTCAGCCTCATGGACTGAATAACTACTGGACTCTTGGACTTTCATTAGTTGACAGGTATTATTGGACTAATTGGACCATACCCTGTAAGCCACTCTGAAAAAAAAATCCCCTGCATGTATATATTCATTCTATCAGCTCTGTTCCTCTAGAGAACCCAGATACACCAAATATTCATAAACACGTGACCTTCCTTGGGCTGTGCTTGACATATCCATTGTCCCTCCATTGAAGAAAACTGATTACCCTCTCCTATTAGATATAAATTGCAAATAGCTTCTTGGTTAGGGGTGGGACTTTGTATCTACATCTTCTCTGTGCTAGGATTTTGTCTGTGTAGAACTTGGACAAGTCCCATCTATGCTCTCATAGTCTCTGTAAGTGTACATGTGTATCAGCCCTGATGTGCCTAGGAATCACGGTTTTCTTATGTTCATCCTCCACCTCTGGCTTTTAAAATCTTTATGCCCCAACTCCAAATATTTTTATAGCCACAGATCAAAATAGATCCTTGAGCCTTAAAAAGAGAGATGTGATACAGACCCCTAATTTTATGGCTGAGTTTTGCCAAGTCTCTCACTCTTTGTGTGTTGTCCAGTTGTGGGTCTCTGTGTTAATTGCTATCTACTGAAAGAAGAAACTTCTTTGATGAGGGCGCAGTAATGCACTAATCTGTGGCTATAAAAATGTTTGGAGTTCTTTTATTGCTGTTCATTTAGCAGAATCAAGTCTCTAGTTCTTGGTCTCATTAACAAGGTCATTTATGGGGTCTATCCAAGCAAATGGTGGTTGGTTCCTACCATCACGCTTGTACCACTACTGCACTGGTAGGTATATCCTGCAAATGAGTCACTATGGTAGTCTGTAGTGTTTATAACTGAGTGAGAATGATAATTAGTTTTCTTCTCTAGTGGAGTGTATAGTACTTTCCAGCACTATTCATGCTAGTCAATAGGGGTTAAACTTCTAGTTGAGCATCAGCTAAGTTCTGCCCCAGG
Source organism: Peromyscus attwateri (assembly GCA_902168425.1). NCBI lineage: Eukaryota > Metazoa > Chordata > Mammalia > Rodentia > Cricetidae > Peromyscus > Peromyscus attwateri. The sequence continues at coordinate 2,382 of CABHPP010017032.1, read as the reverse complement.
TTTAAGGACATAAGTCATTATGTATCCATCAAACTGATGGTATGATCAATAGGTTGTGGAGGACAACTGATAGCACTGGAAATAGTCTGCAATGTTTGGGGGTTCTGTGGAACCTCTTTGGCCAATAACTGAAAAAGATGTAACCTAATCTTGGTACTAGAGGTTTAACTTGGTAGCATATTATATAGTTGGGACATTGTCTTTCCCACTAGTACCTCCATTTGAATTCCTTTCATCTATGCATATAGTTTAGTGACTTTGCACAGGAGTAGTTTTTCAAATGGCATTTCAAAAGGTCTTTAGTGCTAGTTATCCATCTCCACATATCTCAATCTCCCCAGCCCTTCCTCTTTAATTTTCTTGCCATAATATTCCCTTTGTCCCCCTTTAACACTCCACGCTATTTTCCCATTCTTGGAAGATTCTACTTGGAAGATGCCCCTTGAAACAGCATTCTTTAATAGCCTGATGACCTTAGAATTGTCTACGGGGCCATCACAAGATAACATGACCCTGCTGATGATGCCTTGGTGTCACTGCTGTAGTTCCAAGCAAAGACCAAGTCATCCTTGCTGAATGGATTTTTTGATTCACAAACCCTGAAATAACAGTTCTGCACTGACTTACACATTTAAATGCATGATTATTCATAATAGCAGTAACAGTCAACTAATAACAGCAGAAATTAAATTTTAAGAAACCTGTCTTGACTTATAAGTATCCTGAAAAAAAAAATTCCTTACCCCAGGTTTCTTCCCTCCACAGCAAGCAAGAGAGCACTCAGGGAGCATCGGGCAGTCTGAGAATTGTACTTACCTCCAGGAAAACGAAAGACAAGGTAATGAGTTTACCAAAATCACAATGCTATGGCAGTTCCCTCTGCAACTGAGCATGGTGGTCTGTGAGTACAGCTGCAATTCCCTGGGATCAAATTTCAGTGTCTGTTCTTAAGGAATAGGAAGCAGGCGGTGAAGGAAGTAGAAAACCAAATTAGTCAGATTAATCAGGATAACAACTTGTATTGAATTTTCTGCCTGTTCTGCATAGCTGTGGGTGATAAGGACACAATACTTGAATACAGCTAAATCTGAACATTCATGAGAATTATGTGACAGGTGTTTCCCTGCCTGGGGACACCAGAGTACTGAAGAAGGCTGGGGTAAAGGAGAAGAGCTAAGAATAATAATCGCATGGCTCATTTCCACTGTCTAGATGGCCAGATTACAAAACCCCAGCTGACTCTCTCTTCTTAGCACTCACCCACACTTCCAGCATTTTGCACTCTGGCCAGATCAGGGAGAATAAAAGTTCATTTTGTTGCTGGTGTCAAATGAGTGATACCATATACACTGTTTGTCTGTGCAACGCTATTTCTTTTTTTTTTTCTCCTCTTTCTCTTTTTCCTGTCTCTCGTCCATCCTTCCTCCTGAATTTTTTTTTCTTCCTGCTCTCACAGTTATTGGGCATTTCATTGATGTTCAGTACAGCGTTTTTTAATGTAGATAATGTTATTATCATCACATTTTACAGATACAGGTTGAGATTAGATAGATAGCATCTATAGCTAGGCCAAGACCTTAAAATTAAGGAAGAGAAGGGAAAAGAAGATTGAACCATTGAACTTTGATATCAGAGTATAATTTTTTGTCCTGTAGTGAGTTCCCTCTTTTGGAGTTTTCCTTAATCTTCTATGAGGTGGCACCCCAAGACTGTTCAGTTTTTTTGTAAGAACTTAGATATTAAGTTGAGAAAAGTAACGTAACTTTGAATTTCATGAAGCAGAAGGCTTCTGTGGGCTAGTGCAGGTGTTGACTGACAGCTTGTTAAAGCGTGCTCCTCTGTGCCAGTGTGTGACCTGAATACTTCCCCTTTCAAGCTTCCATAGCCTCAGGGTCCCACTCCAAGTCTCCTTTCTACCCTCAATTCTGAACTTGGGCTCTGCTCTATAAGCCCTTTACCTGGCTTCCAGGGATGACTTTTCACATGGCCTGCCTTGGGATATTGCCAATAGCAGGACTCTCAGAATCTTATCGTGAAGGCTGTACCAACCCTATATCTCACCTAGTCTAACCCACCACACTGCTTCCAGAATGTATCCCCAGCTCTGACTTTCCAGGCTCCCAGTATGGTCAGAATACAATGTGAGCAGTCCTGGAACCTGCCGAACATTCTCATCCCTTCTCTCTGTATCTTGGGCAATTTTAATTGAATGTAACATGTTTTCAGAGGCAAGCAATCTGTTTTAGAAGTTATCTCATCTAACTATTTATACATCAATATATTCCTGGAATTATGCTCACATTGAGTGTCCCCTGAATCAACTGCCCAGATTCACGGACTTCTTACCCGGAGAGGCAGCATGTGATCTTCTCCACCCCCCCC